>PYAF01004241.1:0-11776 GCA_007407185.1 Glycine tomentella | reverse complement strand
AACTATATTGATTCTGGTACCTTTTAATAGGACTCTGAGATCTCAGTCATGCATCATTTAAATAAGAAATCATGCATCAGCCATTATAAACATTGATTTGTGATTATTTGACTATTATTCTGTATTTTATTATTTTGTGCTGTTATAAACCTGTTGATTTATCTAAACTGTGTTTATCATGTACTTACCCTATTTGTGTATGTGCGTGACACCTGTGATGACCCCAATTTGCTTGGGTGAGCAGAGTAACAATGAAAAGCTGAGATGATGTAATAAAGAAGCTTGGATGATTTGCATGTTGTACATGGCTTGGTGTATTGTAGCTTGATGTATCGTTGCCCTAGTCTGATGTTGTTGCCTCTGAAGTTATGTAATTTGTACTAGACTGTTTTGGTGGTGGTCTGTATTTTATTATGGATGACTGTACACAGACTGTTATGATTAACTATATTTAAGTTACTTGGAACTATATGTTATGTGGAATTTTTCCAACATAGTAAAACGCTTAGAATAGTAATTTACGTAGTCGAAATACGTAGAAAAAAAATTCTTCGTAAACTAAAAGCGTAATCGGTTAAATATGAAATAACGTAATAAGTTAATATACGTCAATTAAACAAAGTCGTTACACGAGGTCGTGAGAACGGTTTTTCATTTGAATCTTTTCTCTCCGCGCCTCATTCTCTCCAACTCCCCCAAATCCTCTCCCCACTCTCGGCCTAAATTCCAGCACCTTCATTAACCTCCATTAACCTCCTTTTACTCCAATTTTCTATTTAAAAGCCTGTATCCTTTTGTTCCGATTCCCAATTCCTTCAAGCTATCTGTCATTTTCATCCTCATTTGTGCATTTCTGCGCTCACACACCTCATTCTCATCATGGTCGGTGATAAGGTATGTTTCTTACCTTAATTACTTTTCAGTGAATAATAGCACCCATAAGAACCATAGAAACACAATACTTAATGCTTAGAGGCTTCACATTCAAAAGTCTGATAAATGTGTTGATAATTGTCTCTACAATTCTGGTGTATAGGGATTGCTCAAATGTTTTGTTTTGTTTTGCAATTTTGGGGTTGTGATATGTTCCAAATAGACACATCAGGATGATTTGAATTGATGCACTTTACCTGTTTGATGAAATGCCTGAGTGAGAAGTTGAACTAATTGATGGAAAGCCTTCATAGAATGGTATGATGTGAATCATTGCTGGTTCTGAAATATTGACTGCCACATAGTGCTCACAAAGTAATGTCATGATTGATGAAGAGTCGATAACTTGAGTAGGGGGGTATGGTTTTGAATTACACTAAAGGCATTAGAATTTCTATGTATAATGAGTGATGCCTGAATCTGTTATGATTTTCCTGAAATTGAATGCATCCATGTTGTCTTGTTCATATACACTGTGTTTAAACTAAGATCGAAACATGCAGTAATTTTTAAAATGGTATTGTGAGAGTCATGCTAGGACTACCATTGGACCTTGAATGAATATGAGTTGCATGAAACTCTATAGATATATGTATGCAGTTTTGATGTGGTTAGTATAGCAAGAATTGATGGTGTGTCTGAACCAATTTAATTGGAACATAACTAAAACACCTAAATCTGGGAATCATTTTAGTCCCATTTATTGCGTGTCAACACAATGCTTGGCCATACTTGAAACATGATTTGCATTGCATATGGATCTCACTTTGCCAAATATTTTTAAAACAATGATGTTGTGCTTGCATGTGTTATAGCTGCATAATGATTAAACATTGGTATTGAGCATGAATTTGGACTTAAATCTGGGAATCCAAATGCCTTAAAGTGAAGTAATTAGATTGTGCTGTTAATGTTCACTCTGTTGATTTGAAAAATGATATTGTGGTGGATTGTAGTGTGCTTGGAGTCATTATACCGATTGTTATTAATAGGCTACCAAAGGTATAAAATCTGGGAATTGTTTTTGAACTGACATTGAACACAACACAGTGACTTTCATTTTAGTGTTCATACATGATTCAATGCCTATCATGCTTGTTCTATATCTGTGATGATTGAAACCATGGGAATTAAGAGTGTCTTTATTTGCACTGTTTGGGGTTTTGAAAATTGATATGACTAAAAAAAAAAATGCTCAAGTCTGGAAATTCCAATTAATGTTCTTTGAGGAATTATATTTGTATTGGTACCTAGTGCTTATTGTAAGTGTAATTGTCATTACAGGTACTTCAATTGATCACCTTGTGCTTACATTGTTTCTATTTAATATGTGTGCTAACTCTTATAAAGACACAAATCTGGGAATTATGTGCTGATGGATAAATATATATGTGAATTCTTCTCTAAATTGCAGGGCAAACAGATAGCCAAAGGAAAGAAGAAAGCAACTGGTGAGGGAAGCAGGAAGCGAGCCCGAGTTGCAGATTTTGATGAGGGCAGGTTCAGAACAGCGGAGTGCCAAGAGAAGTTCGATTCATGGTACTTCCCAAAGAAGATAATTTGGGAAAAGAAAATCATGTGGGATACACTGCCAGAAGGGAACCCGATTAGAGAGGTCATCATCAGACATCAGTGGCAGCGTCTAGTTACTTTTGCAGAGCCGAGCTCCAGTATGATTCTTAAGGAGTTCTTGGCGAACGTGGATCACGATTCTGTCTACAGGACCCGGATGTCTTGGGTGAGGGGTGTCCGAGTCTCATTTGATGATAAAGCCATAGAGCGTATCTTGGACACAACCTATGATCCCTTCGAGGAGTGCGACTTCTATCAGCTCTTCCTTCGCATGCAGCCTAGAGCATTGATGAAGATGTACCGGGACGATGTTCCTGAGCTCGCCACCACCATCCGGAGGGCTATTACTGGCCTTTACACCTCATGGAAGCCCAAGGCAGGGCTAGACTACATTCCAGAGAAGCTGAAGAAGTCTGATCTTGTTGGAGATGCAGCCTTCTGGCATCAGTTTGTGAACCACACGGTCATTCCATCCACCAACATGACCCATGTGAACTTAGAGCGAGCCATTCTTCTATACACACTTCGAGGTGAGGGTAATCTCCTCATTTCTGATGTTTTATCTAACGGGATTTTACATATGACACAGGACGCTAGTAGCAAGTCCTGGTTAGCACATTCTTCACTCATTCTTCAGCTATGCCGGCTTGCGGGTGTCCACATTGAGGACGACGAGCCCATGGACGTCCCTATTTCTTCCATCATGCTTCATCAGACTTATCTGGACGCCATGGAGACCGCAACAGATGAGCAGGTCCTTCGAGCTTCGAAGCTCGGACCTGAGGAGTTAGCCATCCGTTCTCCCAGAGACATGCCAGCTCCTGTTGACCCCCCGCCAATCCAGTCACCACAGTCACCATCAGCACCACCAGTTCCACCAGTAGCAGCAGCTGCACCATCATCATCTATGCCACCTCCTTCTGCAACCCCTACACGTACTCCACTCTATGAGGAATCACCGAGCGTACTAGCTTTCCAGGAGTTTGTGAGGACTCAGCTTGAGTTTCAGGCCACACAGCTAGAGTTTCAGACACGTATGTGGGGAGCGGTATGCAGACATCTGGGCATCCACCTATCAGAGTACCAGATTCCACCCCCACCTCAGACAGCAGCAGGTCCTGTAGCCACCGACCCTATTGACCAGACTTCCGATGCAGACACAGCAGTCACTCAGCCCTTGATTCCTGAGCCTACAGAGGCTGATGTGACTGCAGAGGGCAGAGACGCAGCAGAGTGATCAGGACACTATTTTATTTTTATTTTCTAGTTTCAGACTCATGTTTTTGATGTTATTTTGGATTCTGCACTACATACATTTTTATATTCTGCATATTACATTTTACTTAGTTATTTGACATATATGACTTAGTTCTGGTTTATAATTTTCCAAATAATTCTGTTTCGACCAATGTGGATTGAATGCGAATTTCGGAATAATGCTCAAAAATTTCCAAAGCGCTATGACCGTATTTGTGGTTGCTGGGGACAGCAACATATAAATCTGGGAATGGTTACGCATTATTTCGCAAATCACAATCAAGAAACAAATGAAGTCTAACATAACCCTTTCAATTTTTTTCCTAAAAATAAGCAGCACACAAAACTTTTTCAGATTAAAAGCGAATGAACTTAGTAAAGGATAGGATTCATGGATGAAGCTTGATGAAATGAAACATAACATGGACTGTATAATGCATGATTGGAATTTGATTGTTGGTATGAGAAATGAATGTTGAAGTTGAATTGATGCTTGAAATGCAGTTAAATGAGATGGACTTGAGTGATGCAAGGTAATGCTTGAAATGCAGTCAAATGATGTGTTGCACCTCTGGCTGAATTGTTTGATGCTTGAAATGCAGTCAAATGAACCTCACATGTACAATATACATCTATTATGTTGACATCATCATCATCAACCTCATATCTCATCTATGTCATCATCAACATCAATATCACCTGAATTGAAATATCATCAGCAATGTCAAGATCATTTCATTTCAATATCATCAACAACATCAACATCATTTCATTTCAACATCATCAACATCAACATCATTTTATTTCAACATCGTCATCATAAACATCAATATCATCTCATATTAATATAATCATCAACATAATCTCATTTCAATCTCATCACCAACATCACAAACCTCATTCATTCACAATCCATATTACCACGAGACTGGTATTTTAGGATAATTTTAAATTAAAGAGGAGGGCTACAATGTAGAATACAAACTCTTATGCCCATTTAAAAATTTAATAAAGAATTAAATAAGGGAACATATTATATAATTTTGGGCAGAGTCTCCTCTGTAATTAAGACTTTTCCCAAAAATCCAATCATTACAACAACAACATCATTCACAATTTTGTCCATCAATCACAAATTCATCACATCCCATTAGTTAAAAACACAGTTTTTTTCTTGAAAACGAGCACACAACAGGAACAAACATACATCAATAATAAATATGTCGCATCCCATTAGTTTAAAACATAGTAACAAATCCAGAATTCTAATTTTATCAAAACAGGTTTTGGGTCAAACTTGAAATCACTCAATTTCAATGCAGCTCAAACAAACTCCGTATAACTTAACATCCACACCAAGCAATTGCACAAAGATAATTCACACAACAATTCAACCAATCTAAACTAATCAAATAATGCAAGAAATACATCAAACATATATTTTCAGTTATCGAAATTTCACGGCGTTACAACTCTCCCACCCTTTTAGAAATTTCATCCCTGAAATTTACCTGACTCAAACAAGGCTGGATAGGCTTCTCGCATCTGATTCTCTAGTTCCCACGTTGCATTCTCTTCTGATGTACCTCCCCAGATCACCTTGACTAAGGGAATATCTTTCCCTCTTAAGTGCTCTGTTCGTCAATCCTCGATCCTCAAAGGCGATGTTTCATATGTCAAGTTTTCCTTTACTTGGAATAAACATATCACAGAGAATAAACCTACAAATCATACATTTCACACCCCTGCTGATCCAGTTTATCATATCAAATACATCAGTAGGCAGATAATCAAATAACCAACAATTATACTCAGGAGGAACATATCTCATATCATAATCAGTTCTGTACATATATATACATCACAGTTCACACCACATCATGGTGATACAAAAGAATATCTACCCTCATCGAGGGTATACAGAACTATACATGTATCAGGTGTACACATACACCATCCCTTATCAAGGGTACAAAATATAATCAAAACAAATCTGAGCCTTCAGCTCTATCTGCTGCTTCTCAGTCAAGCAGGAACGTCTCTACTCGGGCCTCCTGCCCTGAGACTGCTCTCTTCGTCCGGAAGAGTCACCTGAAATCATAAATCCCCACACGGGGTGAGATACACATCTCAGTAAGCTCAGGGTCCTTGGGAAATCATTCCCACCCTGGCCCACTATCCACAATGCACACACAAGGCAATCACACCACCAAATGGCCCACTGGCCCTCATAGCAACATATCAAGCATCCAAGCATGGCGGATCTCATCAACGCCTAAATCACATGGCGGAGGACCCTCAACGCTTAAGTCACAGGGTAGAGAACCCTCAATGCCTAGAACATATGGCGGAGAACCCTCAAAGCCCAAATAATAGCATAATCAATCTCAAGTACATACATATCGATTTAAGTAATGCAACAACCAAATGCATGCATCATAAATCATGACCACCACTCTCCCGGAGTGTGGTGTGCAACCATGCGGGAATTCATCCCCAGGGACACTGAACTTACCTGGCAAGGTCTCAACCTGTGGTTCTGTCCCTGCTCTGTGGCTCCCACCACCAACAGTCTCACTATCAAGCCCTAATCAAGGCATATGGACGCATATCAAAACCAAATACATAGGCATTCAAGCATAGAACATAACATATCAGAATTCCCCTATCCTAGGGTTGAATCCATCTCAGCCCACACTAGGCTGTTCACAGACCTTCACAAGGTCCCTCAAGGCTGCATAAAACATCTGAGTCGTCACAGACTCAATGCACAGCACGTGCAAGGTATAATCTCTCAGCAACCTCATAATCCAATTATCACTAGAACGGATTGAGTTCCACTCAAAGCCCTGTTCACCTAGCCTCTTAGGCTCAACACAAACATAATCAAGGCTCTGGCATGTCAGAAAACCAGCAACAAGTGACTCTACAACAGTCACACATGCATATACAGAGACAACATTCAAAGTTATCTAAATCAAAAACTGAAAGCTAATCCTTCATTCTAAACAATATTCCCTACAGGACCCCGAGCCAATTCTAGCCCCAATTCAATATGGGTCTCAAAATCCAGAAATTCCCATACTCAAAATCAACCGAAGAAACTCGAGTTTCTTACCTCAGTGGCAACCATGAAAGCTACAGAACTGCTTCCTCAAGCTCTGTTGTCCTTGATGAGCTTCTAAACCTCGCCAACACTCGAGTTTCAGAGGGTTCTCTGAGGGAAATGATTTTGCTCACAAAAGGAATTTCTAAGAAAAAGGACGAAGGATTATAGCTTTCTAATTGGTTCACTCAAGATAAAAGGCTATAGAAAGGTGCTTAGGCCAAGATATAGGGTCCCAAAAAGCTTGGAACAACCATTAATGGAGGTTGGAGGTCCAAGGAGGAAAAATAAGACTTTTTCCCCTCCCTTTTCGCGTTTGACCCTATATATACTCAGCCTGCCCGAGGTCTGGCGCGATCCGCGCCACCTCTGGCGCAATCCGCACCACAATGTCGGTGGTCTAGCACCATCAGCGCCATCCCCGCGCCACCAGTGCCAACTTCCCGAGACCCGTGGCGTCATCCGCGCCACCACTGGCGTTGACCACGTGAGAAACCTGTGGAATCTGGTTTTCCAGGGCACTTATGGCGCGATCCGCGCTGCCCTTGGCGCTACCCGCGCCAACCTCTCGGCCAGCTGATGCTGCTCGCGCCATAGCCACGCTACCAGCGTGGACCTGTCGAATGCCTAGCGCCCTTGGTGCCACAGCCAGTGGGTCTGGCGCCATCCGCGCCAACCCTGGCGCGACCCGCGCCACACTTAAAACCAAGTTTTCTGTTGAAGAAAACTGGTGCCAAGGATGAGGGTCCTTACATTCACCCCTCCTTTTTAGGAATTTTGTCCGCAAAATTCAGAAACATACCTGTTAGCCAACTCGGGATGCATCTGCAGCAGCTCCTGCTCCCGCTACCAAGTCGCTTCCTCAGGTGTCCTGCCTTCCCACTGTACCTTGACGATGGGAATGGTCTTGCTGCAAATCTGTTTCTCCATCCTGTCCAGAATCCTCAAAGGTCGTGTAGGACTTGTCAAATTCTCTCTGATCTGGACTATGTCAGGCTCTACCACGTGTGAGGGATCTGCCACATACTTCCTCAACTGGGACACGTGGAACACATCATGCAAACCTGACAACTGGGGAGGTAGAGCTAGTCTGCATGCCACTGGTCCTATCCTCTCCAGGATCTGATATGGACCAATGAATCTGGGACTCAGCTTCCTCACACCCAAAGCTCGTCCTACGCTCGTCACTGGAGATAACCTCAGAAACACATGATCACCCTCCTCAAACTGCAAGGGTTTGTGCTTCTGATCATAATAACTTCTCTGACGACTCTGAGCCTTCATCAACTTGTCTCTGATCATCTTGATCTGCTCAGAGGTCTTTTGAACCATCTCAGGTCCAAGTAACTGCTTCTCTCCTACCTCTGCCCAGCACACTGGAGTTCTGCACCGCCGGCCATACAAGGCCTCATATGGTGCCATGCCTAAATTGGCATGAAAACTGTTGTTATATGAGAACTCCACCAGATGCAGATATTTGTCCCAGCTAGTACCTTGCTCCAAGGCACAAGCTCTCAGCATATCCTCCAGAGTCTGGATGGTCCTCTCGGTCTGACCATCTGTTTGAGGATGGTAAGCTGTGCTGAGTCTGAGCTGGGTCCCAAAAGCATCCTGAAGTACACCCCAAAACCTAGAGGTGAACTTCGGGTCTCTGTCACTGATAATACTATCAGGGACTCCATGCAGCCTCACAATTTCCCTGACATATAACTGGGCCAATTTCTCTGTAGTGTAGTCAGATCTAACAGGTAAGAAATGAGCAGACTTGGTCAGCCTGTCCACAATCACCCAGATGGAATCACATCCACTCTAAGTCCTCGGTAACCCTACCACGAAATCCATGGAAATGTTATCCCATTTCCATTCAGGAATCTCTAAAGGCTGAAGCAGACCTGACGGTCTCTAATGCTCAATCTTCACCTTCTGACACACCAAACACTTTGTCACATGTTCAGTTATATCTCTCTTCATCCCTAGCCACCAGAAATTCTTCTTCAGGTCATGGTACATCTTGGTGGCTCTTGGATGGATGCTGAACCGGCCCTGATGTGCCTCAGATAGGACGACCTCTCGCAATACGCCCTTAGGCACCACAATACGACCTTGGTACTTCACCATGTCGTGATCTTCCCAGGAAACATCCTGTTGGCCAATCATGGCCCTCACTGCATTATCCTGCTGTTGAGCTTCTCGGATCCTCCTGATCAGCTCATTATCTACTCTGGTCCTGCTCAACTCAAGACCATGAGCACCTTCTATCACAGTTAAGTGCATGTCTCTGAATTGCTCAATCAACTTGCAATCAGAGATCATCAAGCATGCAGCAGTCACATTCTTCCTACTCAAAGCATCAGCAACCACATTGGCCTTGCCTGGATGGTATCTCAGCTCAAAATCATAGTCCTTCAGGAACTCCATCCATCACCTCTGTCTCATGTTCAGCTCTTTCTGATCAAAGAGATATCTGAGAATCTTGTGGTCACTGAATACTATCAGCTTGGCACCATACAAATAGTGCCTCCAAATCTTCAGAGCAAACACTACAACTGCCAACTCCAAGTCATGAGTAGGATAAGACTCTTCATGAGGTTTCAGTTGCCTGGAAGCATAGGCAGCAACCTTCTGATCCTGCATCAACACACATCCAAGCCCCCTCTTGGACGCATCATAGAACACCTCAAAGGTTCCCTCAGGATCTGGAAGAGTCAACACTGGAGCTGTGGTCAACCTCTTCTTCAGCTCAAGAAAACACTGCTCGCACTCATGGGTCCAGACAAATGGAACCCCCTTCCGTGTGAGTCGAGTCAGAGGTACCACCAACTGGGAAAACCCCTGGATGAACCTCCTGTAGTAGCCAGCAAATCCCAGGAAGCTACGGATCTCAGACACGTCCTTGGGTCTCTCCCAAGACATCACTGCCTCTATCTTGCTGGGATCCACAGATACTCCAGCTGCTGAGATCACATGGCCAAGAAACTTCACCTCTGTCAACCAGAACTCACACTTGGCCAACTTAGCATACAACTGCTTGTCCCTCAAGATCTGAAGGACTGTCCTGAGATGCTCGGCATGCTCTGTCTCTGTCCTGGAGTAAATCAGTATGTCATCGATGAACACCACCACAAATTGATCCAAGAAAGGTCTGAATACCCTGTTCATATAGTCCATGAACACTGCAGGGGCATTCGTCAGACCAAAAGGAATGACTTGATACTCAAAGTGACCATACCTAGACTGGAAGGCTGTCTTAGGTATGTCTGCCGGCTTGATCCGAATTTGGTGATATCCTGATCTCAGGTCTATCTTGGAGAACACTCTGGCTCCCCTCAACTGATCCAGCAGATCATCAATACGAGGCAGAGGATACTTGTTCTTCACAGTAACCTTGTTCAACTACCTGTAATCCACACACAGTCTCATGCTGTCGTCCTTCTTCTTCACAAAGATCACCGGTGCTCCCCAAGGTGAAACACTTGGTCTGATAAACTGCTTGGACAACAGATCCTCCAACTGCACCTTCAGCTCCCTCAACTCCAGAGGAGCCATACGGTAAAGTGCCACAGATATTGGTCCCACACCAGGAACCAAATCAATGGAGAACTCTATCTCCCTCTCTGGTGGTAGCTGAGTGATCTCCTCAGGGAACACATCCCTGAACTCGCTCACCACAGGGATCTGAGACAAATCCACACTTGGCTTATCTTCCATCACTCCCAAGAAGATATAGCCCTAAGCTCCCTCTATAATTGCCCTTCGAGCTTGCAAGACTGATAAGAATGCGGAGGAACTCGAACTTGTCTCATCAGAAGGTACCACAACCCTCTTCTGACAACAGTCTAGCATCACACCATACTTGGCCATCCAGTCCATACCCAGAATCATCTCAAGGGTAGGCATAGTTAAACAGAACAGATCAATCACATAGGCTTTGCCCTCATATAAAAACCGCACGTCCTTGCAGCACGTGTTCACTTGACATCTCTCTCTAGATGTCGTGGTAACCTCCATCGGAGGGGCCAAACTGATCTTAGACAATCTCAGCCTATCAACTACTTTTAGGGTAGTTTTAGGTTATAATTTAGTTAAATAATTAAGAAAATAGATTAAAATAGGTTAGTTTATTATTAAGTTTGGTTTGATCTCATATCATTACCATTTGTGCATATTAGGGCTTAAAAGAGGAGAATCAAGGCAAAAGAAGGAAGAAAACAACATTCAAGTTCTCGCGCGGATAGCGCCGGAATCCGCGCGAGTCGTTCCAAGTGCATAACAACAAGCCTCAGATTCGAACAAGCCGTGCGATCAGTACCACACTCCGCACCAGCAGCGCCAGATGCTCAAAGGCCAACCTTCCAACTCGAAGATGTCACGCGACTCGCGCCATGGCCACGCTAACAACGCCACTTAGTCGAAGCCTCCGCACGGATAGCGCCACAGTCGCGCCGTCAGCGGCAGAAGTCCAGCATCAGGCCATTCAGCTCGAAGACTCCACGCTATTAGTGTGGAGTTCCACGCGATCAGCGCCATCTATTCGAGCATTCCACACGATCAGCGCGAGACTCCGCGCGGGTCGCACCATAGAGATTCTGTTTCCTGATTTAGATTTATCTGTTTCGGATTTTGGCACTGTTTTAGGCTTTGTTACCTTAATTAAATTATTCTATAAATATAAGGCCTCTGAGGACTGAAGATATCATCCATTAACCCTCTATCATTGATGAGTCACTATTTATCACTAATTACTCATCTTTTTGTACTCATTTTAATCCCTAACTTGTGCTTAATTGTTTATATTTTGCATTGTTTCTCATTTAAGATTTAATTAGACCAATAATTCGGATTTTAATTAATTTGGATTATTTTAAGTTTAATTATTCTAATTTTTATTTACAGGGCAGTTTAATAATT
>PYAF01004240.1:29486-43947 GCA_007407185.1 Glycine tomentella | reverse complement strand
ACACTTCTAAACCCTTGGAAGTCAAGAATCAAGGCTAGGTCACTGCAGAAGAATGTATTATTTGACAGCTTTTGGGTTCTTGAAGCCTATGGCAGGCTAAACTTGTATTGTGGGAAGGCCATGAACTGATGTATCTCCTCTGTAACTTGATTGGTATTGAATTATAAATGCTGTTTTGATTGTTTTATTCTATTCTGTTATTATTGTTTATTCTTGTTTAGAATTGGCCATTCTATCTAAGTAGTGAGGGTAAAGATTCGCAATGGGGACGTTGGGATTCTAATTTCTGACCTGTTTAGAATATCAGTTGTTCTTCACCTAGGAATAGGGATGCGTGGCTGCGGACTTTATAATATGATCTTTGAATTCTTAAACTGATAGATTTCACTAAGGAATTAGGTTTTCGATTCAGGTTAAAGGGTTAATTCCCTAAGGGATTAGGGATTGACTAATGTAGGAAAGACTTATTCTCCGAACAATCATAACAAGACACTTGTGATTTATTCTCTGAATACTTAATTTGACAGTATCGCTAAAGGCTTAGGGTTCTCGATCGAATTAAAGGGTTAAGTCGCTAGTTATCTAGGATTTACGAATCTAGGAGAGATTTATCATGTGTGTAACCTAAGATAATAAACCAATCAAGTGAAGGAGGCAGTAAACAAAAGAGATTGTGCCTGACCACAATTGTTTCTTCTATTGGTAACATTTCATTTATTTTACTGAACTTAGTTTAATTTCTGTTTTCATTCAACTATTCAACATAACACAACAATTCTTCTTTATTTTCTGTTTTTATTTTCCAATCAATAGTGTTTCTCTAAGTGTTGCTGGGTAGTGTTTTCAGCTGGGTTTGGTCTCTAAGGATCTAATAGGGTTTTAGATCTCTGAACTTTATCTAGGGTTGATAAAGAGAGACTTGTAAGGATCTTGTAAGAACTAAAATTTGCAATAGTGGAACTCTACTCTAGTGTTGAGTAGAAGAAAACTGGATGTAGCTTCATAGTGTTTGAAGTGAACCAATATAATTCCTTGTGTGTTTGTTTAATTCTGCATATTTGATTGCTTTATGTAAATTCTTATTAACTACATAATTCTTGAAGCATTACATCTCTTGGGTTGATTCTTGGATAAAGGTTCTTGGTTGTGTTTGTGATAAAGATCCAAAAGGGCAAAAACTCTGATTTTGTTTAATAAATTATTAAATTACCAAGCCTAACCAATTCACCCCCCCCCCTCTTGGTTAAGTGTGAAGTGTTCTTATATTTTACACATACCTCTCTAAATGTAGAGGTTTCCAACCGAAGGGAACATCGACTTCTCTAATACGATCGGTGAGAGGATTACGCTTGTGCATTGTTCCTCTCTAGTTGGTAACCCTGTGTTAAATTGCGAATACCTAGAGGGTCGACAATTTGTTGAGGTTGTGGAGGTTGTTGAGGATGCGATTTGCCTTGCGTTTGTTCGTCTCTGGTAGTAGGAGTGCGTTCATCCTCCCGAGGATGTGTCGCTCGGTGGTCGCGGTCAGCTCTCAACTATTAGATCTCTTCCTGGTATTTGCATTCCATCTTCTCTATGTGGTTCTGGAGTTGCTGTATGGTGTCGGCATTCGTCATGGTAGTTTGCGGGGGGTTAGACGCGTCGACAGGATTGTCGCATCTAACGCTGAAGCGTGTACTAACAATGAACATGTGCTGATGATTTTCTGGGATGTGAGGCCGCAGGATAAGTTTTACCTAGGCCCCACGGTGGGCACCAAATGTTATTATCGGAATCCGGAAATTCCATGTGTGGGCTAGAGTGGCCTAGGTAGGCTCCAAATTCTGTAGCGCCAGGAAGTGAGTAGGCTTTGCTTTGAGGAGGGACCTGCAAAACAAAGGAAAAACACTCTAACGCTCAAGTAAGTACATCAATTATTAAAGAGTAACTAAGTGTGATAACTCAGTATAAGATCTAGAATGAGTAGCTTGAGTAATGCATTCAAGTACTGTGTATCAAATGATAGTGTAGTGAAGTGTGTTTTAGATGGTTTAGAGAGAACCTGGATGGTTGTATTTATAACGTGGAGTATGGGCCTTGGGCCATTGCTTATTGATGATCTGTTTATAAGATAATAGAAGATAATAGCAGGCAGTTATCTATATTCAAATAATAGATAATGTGTACCTTATTGATATATTGTTACTTGTAGATAAGTAACAATTAGTAGATAGCTTGTTGAGATGATAAGGTTGTTACACCTATTTAAATATCCTGGCATAATAGATATGCTGTTAGGGAGAAGATAGTATCGTTGGTGTTCGTGCTCCTATAGAAGGTTGAAGTCCATGCTCCTGTAGCGATGTTGGCAGGGAACTTGGACACATATGTCTGGGTTGGCACTTGGAGGCTGAATAAGCGCCTATTGAAATGGCAATGCAGACGTGGAGGGTGTCCACGTGTGCAGTGAACTTTATTAGATAGCCACGTGTCATTTTACTATTTTGGACTATACAGTTGGCCTTTGTCAAATTACAGTCCTTTGCTTAGTGAGGTCCCCACAGTGATAACACTGAAGCTCCCAATGATTGTTGTTGTTAGATTTGTGGTTGGATGAATTCCCCCTATCTTTCTTATTAGCATTAAACACTCCATTTTGTCCATGGTTGGGGTTTAATTACATCTTCTATTTACCTCCAAAGTTTTTCTTATGGTTCTCTATGGACCTCCAGACTTCAATAGTGGTTGCTTTGCTTTAGTGTCATCCTTATAGATTCGATACTTACTCACCAATGTTGGAAAATTAGTGATTTGTAGATAACCTACAACTTGTTTGATGTCATCGCTCAATCTATTCTCAAACTTAGAACAAATCACAGCACCATCATTTTCTTGATAATAGGGAAATACTTCAAAAGTTCGTTAAACTTAAGCATATTCTCCATGGACATACTCCCTTGTTTCAAATCTATGAATTTGCATACCTTACGCTTACGTAAATCCTTGAGAAAATACTTCACAGAAAATTTTCCTTCAAAGCCTCCGAAGTAATGATACCTTCCTCTGTCAACATTGTTTGTTTAGCAAAACGCCACCTCAGCTTCTCCACTGAACATGAACGTAGCAAAAGGTAACCTTGTGTCCTCATGATTGGGCATTTTTAGTTAAATACTTTTCTATTCTTCTTAGTTTATTTGACTTCTCCTGGACTTTTATTTTCTCATTCTAATTCAGTTTTTGTCTTAGGCAAACAAGTGGGTTTAATTGCTATTTGTTGCTTATTTTCGGATTTTATGCTCACTTGACCTATCTTCCTTGTGCAGGAAAGATAAGGAAAAGATCTACAAGTTTGTTAGAGATAAGCCAAGGCCAATTTTGTCATTTGGAGGGTCATTTTAGGCTTTGAAGTCAGAATCACTGCACTTGAATTTTGGGCTGTGAGTTCTATTTTTATTGGTGTAAATAGCATAATTAATTAGAATAGATGGGCCTATTCATGGTCCATTATTTCCTTCTGACTTAGTCACTATATGCTAGTGAAATTAGAGAGTGAATATTACATTACATTTTAGCAAAAACATAATTTGACATTTTTCCTTTTTAAGTTTTCAAAATCAAAACCATTTCTCTTATTTTTTTTCTCTCAACTGTTCTTCATTCTTCTTCCCTGTTCTTCATTTTCATTTTCTGTTCTTCAATTTTATGCACCAATTTCGTGGGGCTTTCATTGATGATGATCATGGGAGGCTAAACAATCAATCAATCCAAGGATCTAGTCCAAGCAAATGGGAATTTGAGTTCTGGTTTAGTATTTCGAATACTGTGTGAATGTTAACTTTATTCTTCAATCTTCTATTCAATTTTCATGATTATGGATGTGTTTAGGATTGAAAACGTATTAGGTTGTGGATTCATTTCCTAATTTTGAATTTTAATCACAAATTAGTTGGATGATATTTCAATTAGGTTGTGATTTCAATTAATTTAGGAGTTAATTAAATTGAACTACTTCTAATGAAATTGAATGAAATTTCATAACAAAATCATTATCTGAGAACTATGATAATTACCATTGCTTGGTTTGGTGAATTGGATTGACGCTTTTTAATCTGTTTTACATTATCTCTTATCAATTCGTATTAGTTTATACATTTTCTACAATTTTTACTTATAGCATGCAAACTGTTTGACAAAAATCCCATATTGGTTTATTAGTGAATTCACGTTGGAACCATATTGATAGTGTCTCTGATTCAACCTAGGTTAATCATGTTCTACAGAATTAGCGTAGTTTAATTGTTTTGAAGCGATACAACATCGCTAATCAAAACTTAATGGGAATTTAAGTTATGGTTTAGTATTTCGAATTCTGTGTGAATGTTCACTTTCTTCTTCAATCTTCTATTCAATTTTCATGATTATGGATGTGTTTAGGATTGAAAATGGATTAGGTTATGGATTCATTTCCTAATTTTGAATTTTAATCACATATTAGTTGGATGATATTTCAATTAGGTTGTGATTTCAATTAATTTAGAAGTTAATTCAATTGAATTGCTTCTAACGAAATTGAATGAACTTTCATAACAGAATCATTATCTGAGAACTATGATAATTACCATTGCTTGGTTTGGTGAATTGGATTGATGCTCTTTAATCTGTTTTACATTATCTCTTATCAATTCGTATTAGTTTATACATTTTCTGCAATTTTTACTTATCGCATGCAAATTGCTTGACAAAAATCCCCTATTAGTTTATTAGTGAATTGAAGTTGGAACCATATTGATAGTGTCTCTGAGTCGACCTAGGTTAATCCTGTGCTACAGAATTAGCGTAGTTTAATTGTTTTGAAGCGATACGACATCGCTAATCAAAACTGACGTCGTTGCCAGAGACACAGTTCATTGTGTGCTAGCTTTAATTCACTCATAATTAGATAAAAAAAATATTTACATTCATTCACTGCACATTGCCATTTTGTTGCACAATTGCACTTTGTTACATATTTGCATTGTTGTTATTGTTTGTTATAAAGTGTGGATGATGTAGTGGATGTAGTGTTGTAAAAAACAGAGTGAACAGTAAAAAATAGAGTAATAGTAGGGAGAGAATTAGTGTAGTGTAGTTGTTTGTAGGTGGTGCAATTCGCTGTCCAAAAATTTTTGGTCCTATGGAGTTTGATTCTGAAACTTGGTGTTCGAAGTTTATCCCCCATTCTAAGCACAAGTAACCCCTTTTGGGGTTAGGTGTGGGTTATAATTTTAACAATTTTGGCACAGGGGCATTCTGGTCATTTCACAGCAAATTGTCTCAGATTGAGCTGAAAATTTACCAGAATGTGGAGAAAATTAATACATCAAGGTGACCCTGTGAAGGATGAACACGTTCAGGGGGGTCCAAATTGCCAAATTCCTTGATCTAGACTATTTTTTAATTTATTTTGTGTTTTCATCATTTTTAAAAAACATCAAAAAAATTACAAAAATCAAGCATGATTTATAGACATTTACTGTGGTGTTTTTGAATTTTTTAAAAATTCTTTAGGGCAGTTTTCCATTTTTTGTTTCATTTCAGTAGATATTGTGAATAGTGTCCTGATATAGTAGCTGTCTGTTATTTCTGTTATTCCTGTGATTTTGTTCTGTAATGAGTTGAACTGTGCATGACTAGGTCTCAACCAAGTGATTTGCATTCATTTGATCCTGAAATAGATAGGACATTTCACAGATTGAGCAGGCATAATAGTGGTCTAGATGACTTTGATAGTGTAGTTCTAGATAATAGTGTAGTGTTTTCTGAGTCTTCTGTTTCTGAGTCTAGTTCTCATTCTGCACATCTTGATTCTGAAAATTTTGTTGATACAATGGCTGATAACAACTTAACTCTTAAGGAATTGGCTACAACTGATGTTGTTTATCAACCTTGGTGCATTCAATATCCTAAGGCTGAGGTTAGTTATGAGCTCAAATCTAGTCTGATCCATTTTCTTCCAAAGTTTCATGGACTTGCTGGTGAAGATCTCCATAAGCACCTTAAGTAGTTTCATGTGGTGTGTTCCACCATGCGACCACATGACATTCATGAGCATTATGTCAAGATGATGGCATTTCCTTTCTCTCTGGATGGTGTTGCTAAGGACTGGTTGTACCTTCAACCAGATCCTATCAACACTTGGACAGACATGAAGAGAAGATTCTTGGAGAAATTCTTCCCTGCCTCCAGAACAGCTTCCATCCGGAAAGAAATTTGTGGCATAAGGCAGCTGCCTAGAGAGACTTTGTATGAGTATTGGGAAAGATTCAACAAGTTGTGTGCTACCTGTACTCACGATCAAATCAGCGAGCAATTATTGATCTAGTATTTTTATGAAGCCCTGATGTTGATGGACAGAAGTATGATAGATGCAGCCAATGGAGGCGCTTTGATGTACAAGACTCCTCATGCTGCAAGGCAGTTGATTTCAAACATGGCAGCAAATTATCAACAATTTGGTACTAGAGGTGCTGCAACAAGCAAGACTGTTGCAAATGAAGTTTTTGTTTCCATGGTTGCTGATAACCAGAGGTTGAAGAATAAATTGACAGAGTTGACATCCCTTGTGAGACAGCTTGCTATTGGTCAACAGCAGAATATGATTGCAGCCAATCAGCCAAGGCTATGTGGTATCTGTTGTGCACCTGATCATCCAACAGATTTATGTCCCACTCTTCAAGAAACAGAACAAGTTGCTGAAGCTTCTACCATACAACCTAGACATCCATTTAGACCTCAACAACACTATAATCCTTACTCCAACACTTATAATCCTGGTTGGAGAGATCATCCGAATTTGAGGTATGGTCCTGATCCACAAAACCAACAGCAGACACAACAGCAGCCATTCAGACCTCAACAGCAGCAACCATATCAGCCTTCCTCCAGCAAATACCAACTTCCCCCATTCAGACAACTGTCACAATTCCAGCAACCTGCACCTACACCTGCACAACCTATGCAGACCAGTTCTAGACCTTCCTTGGAGGATTTGATGAAGCAAATGGCAACCAACAACATCCAGTTTCAACAAAATGTCAGTGCCACCATCCAAGACCTGCAGACTCAGATTGGACAGTTAGCTACAACTGTCAACCAGATGCAGCAGCAAGGTTCTGGTAACATTCCAGCACAACCAGTTATTAATCCAAAGAATGTGAGTGTTATTACCTTAAGTAGTGGCATGGAGATTCCAGATGCTAGTGCTAAAATTGATGCTGGTGCTGGTAAAAAAAATTGATGATGGTGCCAAAACAGATTCTGCACCAAAACAGATTCCCTTACCTTTCCCTTCTAGAGCCACTTCTGCAAAGAAAGTGGTGGAGCTTGATTCTGATATGCTTGAGACTTTCAGGAGGGTGGAAGTCAACATTCACCTCTTGGATGCCATCAAACAGATTCTAAAATATGCAAAGTTCTTGAAGGATTTGTGCACCCACAAGAGGAAGCTGAAGGGAAATGAGCAAGTGAAGATGGGCAGAAATGTTTCCGCACTGATACAAGGCCAAACTATTGATGCCATTCCACTATCCACCTTGCCACAGAAGTGCAAGGATCCTGGCACTTTCACTGTCCCTTGCACCATTGGAGATTGTACTTTTGCAGATGCCATGTGTGACCTTGGAGCTTCCATTAATGTCATGCCCACATCAGTTTACAGATCATTACATCTTGGTGATTTGAAACCCACTGGTGTTGTCATTCACTTAGCCAACAGGAGTGTTGCGCTTCCACTTGGATTTATTGAAGATATGCTGGTGCGAGTTAATAATTTGATCTTTCCAGCAGATTTTTACATTTTGGATATGGAGAATGAGTCTTCCAGCCTTGGTTCCACATTGATCCTAGGGAGACCATTCTTGATGACAGCCAGGACCAAAATTGATGTGTATGTCGGAACTCTTTCAATGGAGTTTGGTGATGACATTGTCCAATTTAACCTTTTTGATGCCATGAGACATCCTGTAGAGGAGCATTCTGTTTTTCTTATTGATATCATTGATGTTGCAGTAGATAATGTAGATATTTATGATTTACTTTCTGATGATTTTTCTGATTTTTATTTTGATCTTGGTTGTATCTATGATGATTTTGTTGTTGTCTGTAGTATTTGTGCGGAGATTTCCTCCGCACTTGATTCTGTTTGTGTTACAGGTACAGATGCTGATTCTCATATTTCCCTTCCTTCAGCCACCAACCTTTCTTTGCCTTCCACCATTCAGCCACCTTCCTTGGAGCTGAAGTCACTACCTGAGCACCTCAAATATGCATATTTAGATGATGATCAGAGGCTTCCAGTCATCATATCTAGTAGCCTGTCACTTGAGCATGAAGAAAAGTTGCTGCATGTTTTGAGAGGCAACAAAAAGGTCATTGGATGGACACTTGCTGACCTCCCTGGAATCAATCCTTCCATTTTCATGCATTAGATACTCTTAGAGGATGATTCTAGGCCGGTGAGGTAGCCACAGAGGAGGATGAATCCCACTATTCTTGATGTGGTGAAGAAGGAAGTGATGAAGTTACTAACTGCAGGGATCATCTATCCCATCTCATATAGCACTTGGGTTTCACCTGTCCAAGTGGTCCCTAAGAAGTCGGGTATCATGGTTGTGAAGAACCAGGATAATGAGTTGATCCCGACTAGAGTAGCCAGCAGTTGGCGAGTTTGCGTTGACTACAAGAGACTCAACCAGGCCACTCGCAAGGACCATTTCCCTCTCCCCTTCATTGATCAAGTTCTAGAGAGGTTGGCAGGTAAATCACATTATTGTTTTCTTGATGGTTTTTCCGGTTACATGCAAATTCGTATTGCACCAGAGGATCAACACAAGACCAAATTCACATGTCCATTTGGCACATTTGCCTACACTCGGATGCCTTTTGGCCTATGCAACGCACCTATCACCTTCCAAAGGTGCATGGTGAGTATCTTTTCTGACTTATTAGAGAGTTGCATGGAGGTGTTTATGGATGATTTCACTATTTATGGTTCCTCTTTTGAGTTCTGGTTTAGTATTTCGAATTCTGTGTGAATGTTCACTTTCTTCTTCAATCTTCTATTCATTTTTCATGATTATGGATGTGTTTAGGATTGAAAACGGATTAGGTTATGGATTCATTTCCTAATTTCGAATTTTAATCACAGATTAGTTGGTTGATATTTCAATTAGGTTGTGATTTCAATTAGTTTAAGAGTTAATTCGATTGAACTGCTTCTAATGAAATTGAATGAACTTTCATAACAGAATCATTATCTGAGAACTATGATAATTACCATTGCTTGGTTTGGTGAATTGGATTGATGCTCTTTAATCTGTTTTACATTATCTCTTATCAATTCGTATTAGTTTATACATTTTCTGCAATTTTTACTTATCTCATGCAAACTGTTTGACAAAAATCTCCTATTGGTTTATTAGTAAATTGAAGTTGGAACCATATTGATAGTGTCTCTGAGTCGACCTAGGTTAATCCTGTGCTACATAATTAGTGTAATTTAATTATTTTGAATCGATACGACATCGTTAATCACCTCATAACAACCCATAGAATTGAAAATCTTATCCATTTCAGCTAGCCATTTATGAGCTCCTTCAAGATCAAATCTTCCATTGAACTTTAGTGGATTGTTCTTTTGGAATGTAGCCAGTGCATTTTTCAGGGCACATGTCACTTTGAATTTCTACAAATAGTGACTTACTCCTAAATTTGGTTATTTTTGACATCATGTCTTATGTCACAATCCACTCACCCTTCTCGATTTTCATAAAATCATTTATGATAGAAATGAGTTGAACTCTTTTAACAAATAATGTGAACACTTCAATTAAGTTTCTTATCTAGAAAATTGTTGGACAACTTGGTTAACAAATATTGGACATTCTCATAGAAAACCCAAATAACTGGAATTAATCAAAAAGCAATATGTAAGATTTATGGATGATTAGACTCCAAAATCATTTATATTTGCACTATTAACAAACATTAGTTTTTCACAAATTTTAATCATCTTTGTTAACATCAAAACATTTTTAAGGGTCCAAACACTTCATACGTCTTTGGTTCCACTAAAGTTTGATGACTTGTATTAACTACATTAATTTAACAGTAATACAAATAATGATTTTTAATTGGTTTACAATATAACAGTGCATATCTATTAAATTCTTTATTTATTAAATTAAATAAATATAACATATGTTTTAATACTTCAAATATGATATATTAATTATGATATTTATTAAATATAATATATTTATTAAATATTTTAAGTATTTCATAGACAGTTTCTTATAATATAATAATGGACTACATTAAATAAGTTTGACCAAACAAGCAATAAAGTTGAACTTATATTATTTATTTAATGTTTAAATAATATAACATTGTATGGCATTAAATATTGTTTTTATTAAGTATTATATGTTGTTAAGCGGTTTGATAGTCCACGTTACTACTTCATGTGCAGTTGCATAAAACAATGAATTTCTTACTATTCATAACAACACATGCCATTAATATAAAGTCTAGCCTCTACTATAAATAATCAAAAGATCAATTCTATTCTAAGAAACACAAAATTATCATAACTTCAAGTTTTAGATTACACCGTCGTATCTTAAGATTGCAACCTAGGAGACATGTCCAAGAAATCATTCAAATTAACACTTTTCTTTGTAATTCTTGCCATAGAGGCTTGCTATGGTATTTGTTTCCTATGTATCTCTTTCTCGTTGTATGTTATATTTTTCTCATATCTACTTGTATTGAAATCATACATTTAACTTACAGGTTATTCATTGCCAAACGAACCAATAACAAAGGATGAAGTGATAACTATAGTTCCGTGTCAAACAAAGCAGGATTGTATTCGCAACATTCGTTTTATAAAGTGTGGTCCATCAATAGTTTTCTGCTACAATGGATATTGTGCTTGTAAACGTTTAAACAAAGAATCAGGTATAAAAGTTTAAATCAATGAAAAAAATTGTCTACAAAGGTAAATTAGTTTATTTTTTTACGATTAAATATAACAAATTCATATAAAATTCAGTTGGATATCTATTATTTTTAGTATCAAATTGAGTTTATTCAAATATTATTCAATTGGATTTCAAAATATGTATGGTGATAGTTAGTGAGATTGTAAATATCATGCCATTTCTAACTAATTTTAAGTATTTGACATAAAAAAATTTCTCCCGTGAATTTAATGTCTACTCTGTGCTATAAGAAAAACCCATTTCTCTTTACAGAGTTTCATATTTTAGTCACCTCTTGATATCTATATTATTTAAAAAATCACAACATTCTCTTAGCAAACATTGGGTTTTAGATTCCATCTTCACGTCCTTAGTAAAACTTACAAGATATGTCAAAGGCTAAATTCAAATTGGTATTTGTTTTCTATTTATCTCTTTCATATATGTTATATTTTACTCATATCTACTTCTTATATTAAAATATGTGCTTAACTTTGCAGGCCATTCATTTTCAGAGGATCCAATGACAAAGACAGGAATGGACACATCTACTTAATGAAGCATTTTAAAGAAATGTGTTTTAAGGTTGTAAGAATCAAGGGCATCAAGGGCTCTAATAGGATAGTCTAGCCTTGAATAATAATGTGAACATAGATGATTCATGCTTGACATTTGTTTTTAATTTGTGGATGATTCTCAGACAATTTTCTAAACAATAATTCAATAACATAAAATATTCAATGGAAGGTGTTTTGTCTTTTATCAAAGATTAAAGTTGAAGATGTTTTTGAGTTTTTATTTAATGTTTTCATCACATTTACTATATTGTCATTATTTTAGTATCGTCATAGACTTCTTAAAGAAAATGGTGAAACATTGGTTTGCTATGATATTATGAATGACTAGCTAAGTCACTACTAAAAAATAAACTTTTAACATCGATTTTTTTGGACTTTCAACATTGATTTTTAATCGATGTTGAAACCATCAACATTAAAAGTATGAACATTAACACCGATTTTCAAAAATCGATATTAACAAAATTATACGACAACAGTTTTTAAGAAAAACCGATGTCGCCTAATGAAAAATAAAGGACAAAAATGTACAATATGTATTAAACATCATTTTTTACTAAAAATTGATGTTAAATTATGTAACAACATCGATTTTTACTTAACACTGATGTTGATGTGCATGAGTTGTTTTATGTAGATCAACATCGGTTTTTAGTAAAAAAAAAAAATGATGTTGTTTTATGCATGCGAGCAAACTTTTTACATTGGTTCTGTCAAAAACCAATGTGAAAAATTACATTTCTACATCGTTTTTGACAAAATCGATGTTTATTAGTACTTACAACATTGGTTTTGTCAAAAACCAATGTAGAAATGTCTTTTTCACATTGGTTTTTGGCAAAATCAATATTGTATAGTCACTTTTTACATCGTTTAATGCATAACCGATATAGAATGTCATTTAAAAGAAAAAAAAAACATATGATATATGCTCTTTATTTCTCTCCCTGTAATTTTAAAAGACTTATTAAAAGCTTAAATAAAAAATTTAATGCACTTCTATCAACAATTAATATATCAACAATTTTGGTAGTCATAATAGTGCACACTGAGTAGATTGAGAAGAATAAAAATCTGTCCAGAAAATCAGGAAAATTATCAAAAATCATGACAGAAAGTGATGAATGCTCATTCAAAAGTTACTTAGTTACACAAACAAAAACTACACAAGAAATATTAACACGACAAAATATAAAAATCTAATTCAATGGAAAACATGGTTTATGAGCCAAGAACACTAATGTTTCCCTTTGATATGGTAGTATGTGTGATATAAAAACACACCTGACACTTATAGAATGCTTCAAAATGCAAAAGTATGTCTCAAAGACAACAAAAAGTGTTTCAGTTTGCTGATTCTCCTAGCTTCAAATGCTACTTCAAAGAGATTCATTGTTTTTGTAGCTTCATCTTCTCACATAAACCACATCAAGTCATCCAAGTATATATACCTGCAAAACAAAAAACAATAAGAAACAGAGAAAAAGGAAATAAGTTGTTATCCTCAATTATCAAAATTTGTCTTGCATCGTTAAATTGAATCATTCTCATTACATCACCAATAGAATGTGAACCAGTGGCGCAGGCAGTGACTGCAACATGATTTGGTCCCTATATTCCAGAACAGGAAACCAGTTCTTGACATGCTCATCATTATTAATGATTACAAAGATCATAGCATAAAGTGATATTCTAATAGCTCTACAACAACAATAGCTATACTATATTATTTTTTTGAAAATTTTGTTGACATATGTTACAAACTTTTAATTTTTCTACCATGACATACAATTACTTGTATATAAATTAACATGAAGGAAAACTCTATTTGTTATTTATCATTGGATTATGATGTTAGAAGTTAGTATAAGTTAAAGAAACAAGGAAGCAAGAAGATATATTCCATGCATCTGTTCTATGGAAGGCCAATTCATTCTACAATAGACAAATAATTTTCATCGTGAGATCCATATATATATATATATATATATATATATATATATATATTAGCAAATGAAAATGCTTCACCTAGAACCCATATTTTATGGTCACATGACATGATGCCATGTTGATCAATATCCATGGGATAAAAAATGGACTAAGGCGACGAAGGCGCTGTATGTCTATTACTTAGCAAAGTGTGGTTAGAGAATTAAAATAGTCTATGTAAGTCTATTACTTAGCAAACTGTAGTTAGAGAATTATAATTACCTAATTAATATTCAAATATTCTTCTACTCTTTTTTTTCTTTTTGTTTTTACTTCACCTTCTAGCATGAAAATGTCTACTAGAAACTAAATTAATAAACTTAAAAAAATAGGAACAAATTTGATAAAAAAAATAATATAATCAAGTTATAAATAGGTTGAGTTAAAGCTTGATAGTTTTTAATTAACTCATTTGAATAAATTCTTGGTCGTCCAAAGACTAATGTCCGTGCTTATAGTTATTTACACCAGAACCATAAGGAAAAGTTTAATTCAACAATGAAAGAATATAAAATTACGAGAACAAAATTTGCATTGATGGGGAAATGGAAGTACCAATTGACCAAATGTTGAAGGCAATGAGAGAAAATGGAAGAGGACTTACTATAGTACATGGATTGGCATATTGAAGACTAAATTACCATATAAATTTATACATGTATACCAAATCAAATTCCTGAAATATATATAATAACTGTAACGCCCCAATTTACTAATCAGGGTCATTACTAACCACACAGCACAAACAAGCATGTAATCAATCAGAGTTAAAGCAGTTTGGAAGCATAAACTAGAAAGTGACGTCATCAAAGTCACTATCATAACACTGTACATAATAATATGGTGAATATACATAACAGTTCTCACTGTACAATACAAAACTGTACAAATAAC
>PYAF01004240.1:19024-29386 GCA_007407185.1 Glycine tomentella | reverse complement strand
CTCGGCCAGTCCACGCTGTTAGCGTGGCATCTCACGCTGTTAGCGTGAGATGTTCGAAACTGTTTCCTCCTTCTTTTCTCAACTATTTTCTTAAGCTTTCTTCAAAGGATTCCAAAGCATATTTATAATTCTTAATCTTATGCTTAATCCGGCTTAATCTAGGCTTAAACACATGGTTAAAATTCCAGATATTACAATAACTTTCATGTATAATTATATATAATTAAAAATGTATATATATATAAGCCATTGAATTTGAAATTATCAGAATACAAGACTTAAACTCTTACAAGAAACCAATGAATCCATAATTCAAGGAAGAGTAAGTGTAAGTAAATAAAACCTTACCACTCTAGTGGAAGTGTAAGTGGTGATGGTGAACTTGTGGTCATTTGAATTCGTGCTTCTTAAATAGTATTGAGTAAGAGAAACTCAAGGATATAAGGTCTAATTTGTGTTTGCAAATTCTTCAAAAAAAAATGTTTAAAATGATATAAAAAAGCACACCGAGGCATTTGTTGAGTCAGAAAACACATACCAAGGGTGTCATACAAGTCTTGTGTTCCATTATTGAAATTTATAGGAAGCACTTGTATCCTATTTCATATTCACATATAGTACTAATACAAATCTTCCTAAAAATAGAACATGTCACATTCAAATCCTATGACCTTATAGCATGACACCTACAATACTCATCATTAAAAGTACTCTCATCTTTATTAATTAGACTCATTAAGGGTGGAGAAGCAGACAAAAACTAAACAAAACATGTCACATCATTCTCACTTATGCCAAAAAATATTCATTTTAACTTTTTAATTAATGAGTAATGTTCTTTAAGAAATATTTAGCAATAACATAAATGATTAATTAGCAATAACACAGAATTTCATTCTCAGATTTAGGCTTCCTAACTATATTGAAAGTTGAAACATCAAAATTACATGGTTAAAATTAGCAACAACCAGTATAAGAGAGAACCACATTAATTAAACATTCATCCTGAAAAATGTTACAAATATAGAACAAAAACCAAATGCAATGGCATGTACCAAAGATTAACATGCAGAAAATAGCTTTCCATAGATAAACTTCTATATATATGCCGAAAATGCTTTGAGAAAAAAATCCCAAAATAAGTGAAATGTGTTCTTACTGTATATCCACTGCAATAACAACTTTGGAGCATAATCACTTTCTTCCTCTATTTACATTCAAAACTAGGTGTTCATAACGTAAGCCACAAAACTAGCACACCATTCAAAATCGAAAAGGAGTGCATATTGCCGAACAAGTTCTCCACAACATCCTTCAAATATAGGAGCTAACAACAAAGCTTCCTAATCCCTTGAAAATAAACAAGTTTTGTTTCAACACAATCCAAATAAACACACAATAAAACAAATAGAATATTTCAGACTATGCATTGTGTGTTTATTGCAAAAGGAAGGAAGAGAGGGCGAACCTTTTCAGTGTGAAGCTCATAGAGAGTGTCAACCTTAGATTGGGAAGTTGTTGATTTGTACGCCTAAATCATCAAAACCCTCACTCTCTAAGGATGTGATCTGAACGGTCACAAACTTACCCTCAGCTCGCTACGGCGCAATGTTGTCGCTAGAAACTTCACCAGAGAGGCATACCCCAAAAACGATGAGGTGAAGAGAGGTCGGCGCGGTGGCAAAACGAAGAAGGTTTGCATGCGGGAGAGAGGGTTCAACCTTCACGTACAGATGGGGCTTACGGTAGAGAGGGTTTGGTGCGACGGCGAAGAGAGGCTAGCGCGGTGGAAGAACTAGGTGACGTAGACATAGAGGCAGAGGGTTTCGAGCCCGAGATAGGGTGTCGAGAACGTAGGAGCCAATAGAAGGAATGAGTGCGAAAGGAATTGTATAACCTAAAAATAAATACATCGTAATGTTAACATCGGTTTTTTAAAAACCAATGTTAACATCGACACAACAACATCGATTTTTATGAAAATCGATGTTAACGTCGCTATTTTTTAGCATATATAAGATCTCATTATCTTCATTTAGTACAATCTTGTGCATCCATTGTATAAAATGTCAAATTATTTGGAATAGCCCTTTCTATGCAAATGTCATATTGAAAGGATTACATGTCATTTGCACTTGACAAAATGTGTTTCTCATTAAAAATTGTATCAAATACAGGTTCACAAGTAAAATATTTTGCAACTTATAACAAGTCAAGAATTATTTCATATAAAAGACAATAAAACTAACTTATAACAAATTAATGGAATTTTTTAATGACTTTTATTTAATAAAGATTTAAATATTTTCCTAGAAATTTTCTATTGAATCACTAACAAAAGTACAGAAGTGTGACAAAAGTAAAAAGAAATGCATAAATGAATTTAATCCTTTATTTGAACTTCAATAAAATAACCGTTGATAAAAGATAACAGCCATGTCACCATTAGTTCGTTTAAATGCTGAGAAAACTCTATTGCTTAATGCATTAGAGTTATGCACTAAAATGACAAATAAATATGCACTAACAAGATTATTTATAAAATCGATACTAATTTGATTGTTCATGAGACTTGTAGATTAGGTAAAGCTAGATTATTTATAAAATAAGACACTAAAGTCAATTCTAATTTGTTTTATTGCTAATAAAACTCTCACGAGCTTAATGTTTTGGCTTTATGCACTATAATGAAAAATAAATAAATTGAAGGCTACACTACTTGATTTCATTTGGTTTTTTGGGTAGCCTTGAGTGGTTGTTCTTGTATTGGCTTTTATGACTTGGGAATTGGTGGAATCTAATGGGTAGGGATAGGATGTTGGTTTTATTTTGGTTTTATCACATGATACTCCCTTTCTACTATAACTAAGGCACTACTTGTGCTTTTTTTTCTTCAATGAATTTTGGCTAATTTGAAAAAAAAAATAACGGCAAATAAATATGCACTAACAAAAAAGTTTTTAAGATTTTTACTGACACTTTGTAGATTAGATAAAGGTAGGCCTATTAAAAAAAACTAAAAACTATGAACTAAACTAATTGACCTAAACAATAGCCACCAACATTAACTGCTAATAAGTAACAGAAAAATAAAACAAAGAATCCTAAAGACTTAGTTAAAGTTCATAACTAATAAAAAAATCTAATGCAACTATTGATATGTTTAAAACTCCTTGTATCAGTGATTGGCAGGTAAAAAAACCAAAATAATACATTTTTAATAAAAAACTAAGAATTTGGGGTTGTTTGGAAACATATTACAAATCTGGGACAGGGAGACATGCCCATATTAGGCGTGACATAGGGGGTAGTCACGCCTAATCTAGGCGTGACCAGTCATGCCCATTTTGGGCATGTCTCCCTCCTATAAAAGCTTTTTTTTTTTACTTTTTCACCATTTTTACTATTTCATCTTCTCTCTAAAAGTTTCTAAAGTCTATCTCTCTTAGGTTTGTGAGTGATTTAGCTCTGCAGCAAAGCTCTGCCAACAAGTAAGTTAATTTATTAATTATGCGTATTAGTTAATATGCTATATTATTGAATTATAAAATTGTTAGGGCCATATTATTTAATTAGTTTTGTAGCAAACTGTGAGGTATTAGGATCTAGGGTTTAGTTTAGTTTAGGGTTTAGTGTTTAGGGTTTAGGATTTAGTTGTTAAATTAAAATTATTTTACCAAATTTACTTAGTGTTTAGGGTTTAAGGGTTAGGGATTAGGGTTTTGTGATTAGGGTTTAGTTTATGGTTTAGGATATTAGGGTTTAGTGTTTAGGAGTTAGTTGTTAAATTAAAATTATTTTACTAAATTTACTTAGTGTTTAGGGTTGAAGGGTTAGGGATTAAGGTTTAGTTTAGGGTTTATGATTTTATGGTTTTGTGATTAGGGTTTAATTTATGGTTTAGGATATTAGGGTTTAGGGGTTAGTTGTTAAATTAAAATTATTTTACTAAATTTACTTAGTGTTTAGGGTTGAAGGGTTAGGGATTAGGGTTTAGTTTAGGGTTTAGGATTTTTGGTGATTTCCCCACATATGTAGATGATATTATTATCTTGGGGAACTAGGATGATTTGAGTGAGAAAGAAATGTTGAAGTAGTGACTAAAACCTAAATAATTCCCTACATTTGTAGTTGTTAGTTAATTTATGCATGATATGTAGGAAAGGTTCGTACAAGGAGTTTACTGGATATTTTCAATAACTTAAAACTACGATTGAAAGTGGGTTGATATTCAAGAAGGATTAAGGATTTATCCATGGAAGTGTATACTGATGCCGAGTATTGGAACTTTTGTATTGTAACTATTTTCATTACTATTTTTGCTCTTGTAAATATAAATTGTTTTTATTCTTTTACCTATACAAATACGGCCTGCTAAGTTAAAATCACTTGGGCGATTCTCTTAAATCTTGTCTATTATTTACGGTTTAGGTTTTAAATATAATTTCTAATTATTTAGGTTATTTATTTGTAATGTAATTTAATTTGAAGTTATTAAATTATTAATTATTATATTGTTTAATTTATATTAAGATAGTCATACATGGCTGATTCATCATCTTCTGCTTCGTCATGGTTTGGATCCTATCATGAGGGTGAGGGAAGGGATCCAACGACCCATGTTATACCTACCCCATATAAGGGGGGGTTTGCGGAGGCGTATCACGTGGTAAAGTCGCAGGGGGGCCAGACTGTGACGATATACCTGACATTGTTGCAGCAATGTTAGGACAGGCTAGATTCCTACATGTCGCACGCATGCGACATATTCAGGTATAAAATTATGAATTGAACAATTGTACATACGAATTGATCTCTATAAATGTTTTTGTTTATAAGTGTACATACGAATTGATTATTTTTAACTTGACTTTATATCGACCCTGCACTTATCAGTGCTCTGGTTGAGAGGTGGAGACCAAAGACATACATTTCACATGCCGCAGGGAGAGATGAACATCACGTTGGAAGACGTGGCTGGTATCTTAGGTTTAGGCAGTGACGGCAAAGTCGTCACCGGAGTCAAGTCAGATGAGTAGGACACCGTCATCGAGGAAGTGTTTTGTCATCCTCCCTACGAAGGTGAGCTAAAAGGAGGATTCTTGCGCTTGTCTTACATTGATATGTTAGATATGATGAAGAATATATTGTGGAAGATCATGAGGAATCAAGTCTAGATTATCATAAGTTTTGATTTTATATGCCCACTCAAATTGATGGCATATGTATTTTGTTCAAAAGTTTGGTTCAAGAAAGATAAAATCTCTTATTCCTCACATAGGTTGATTAAGTCATGCATACATTCGTTCATTAATTCATGATTAAGTCACATAAAACACATGAATCATTTGGCATGACATTAAAGCATTGAAGTTTTTACAAAAAGTGTTTTTCATTGTTTTAATCGATTACTGATCCTATTTAATCGATTAATTGCATGTTTACAGAACAGCATATTATCATATGAACACTTTAATCGATTACCAAATTCTTGTTATCGATTATATTAGGCTGACCTTGATAACTCCTTCTGTGATAATCAATTACTTGACGGATTAATCGATTATATGTCCATCTGCATAATTCTCAGAAGAAATTTTATCTAGTTTAATCGATTACGAGATTGTTGTAATCCATTAAATATGCATTGATGAGTTTTCACACTTCCTGTGATAATCGATTATTTGAGGTATTAATCGATTACATCAGTGTATCTGAAAATCTTGACCTCCTGGAATAATCGATTACAACATGATTTAATCGATTATTTGTTCTTAAGATTTTTCCAGATTTCAGATGAACACTTTAATCGATTATTTTTGAACTTTAATCGATTACATTAGTTAAAATAATCGATTACACTTATGGAATAATCAATTACAGTCAGTTAATTCTATTTTTTATAAATAGATGTAGCTCATTAAGTGAAACAAGAATTTATGAGTTTTCGAAGAAAGCCTTGTAAAACACTCTCTGGAGATTTCAAAAGCACCAAGGCTCATTAGAAACATTCATTCATAATAGTTTCAAAAAATCATGAAGAATCTCATTTGTTGAATGTACATGTTCCTCAACCAACTCTAAGGTTGATGATCTCAATAATATGCAAAAAGAATTTGATGAGTATAAGCTATGTGCAAAAAAAGAAAACATGTGTTTACAAACTGAAAATAGTTATTTGATTGATTTGCTAAGAAAGTATTACAAAGGTAAATGCAACTTAGATGAGTTACTAAGTGTGCAAAAGTTTGTTGGTGATACTTATGGATTGGGATATAAACATGGAGCTAGAACACAAAACAAGCTTGTGTTCGTACTACCAAAACATAAGAATCAAAGGCAGCATAATCAATCAAATCTCTATCAAAGATTCACACATGCTAAATCATCAAAGAATCTCACTTGCAATTATTGTATGCTTAAAGGTCACACATCATATAAGTGTTATGCTAGAAGATTTTATGTTCCTAATGGTGAATGTATATGGGTTGTGAAAAGAAAGAAAGCAACTAACCCCTTTGGACCCAACTTAAATTGGGGACCCTATCTCTCCTTCTAAAATGATTTGTGCAGATGTGTCTTAGAGCAAAATCTTCAACTTGGTACCTTGATAGTGGATGCTCAAGACACATGACGGGAGACATATCCATGCTAACAGATGTTATACTTGAAGACAAAGGATATGTTACTTATGGAGACAACAATAAGGGCAAAATAATTGGGATAGGAAATATTGGAGACAACTTGTCTACAAAGATTAAGGATGTGCTGTATGTTGAAGGGCTGAAACACAATTTGCTGAGCATTAGTCAATTGTGTGACAAAGGATTTAAGGTCACCTTCAACAATGAAACTTGCTTAATACATGACAGCAAAAGTGGCAAAGTGACACATATTGGTAAGAGAAAGGGTAATATCTATGTCTTGACTATTGACCATGCATTCATACATAAAACTGATTGCTTGATGAGAAAAGTGAATGAAACATGGTTGTGGCATAAAAGAACATCTCACATAAACATGCATCATCTTAACAAGTTAATTAGAAAAGACCTAGTAATTGGTCTACCCAAGCTCAAGTTTGAGAAGGACAAAATTTGTGAAGCATGTCAAAGAGGAAAGCAAACTAAAAACTCTTTTCAAAGTAAGAATATGATTTCTACTTCTAGACTTCTTGAATTGCTTCACATGGACTTGTTTGGAGCTTCTATTATGAGCTTAGGAGGAAATTATTATGGACTTGTTATAGTAGATGACTACTCTAGATACACATGGACATTGTTCTTAAGATCTAAAAGCCAAGCATTCTTAGCTTTTAAGAAACTTGCCAAAGTTATTCAAAATGAAAAGGGCTGTAAAATTGTTTCAATTAGAAGTGACCATGGTGGTGAATTCCAAAATGAACACTTTGAAAAGTTTTGTGAAGAATTTGGAATTAATCACAGTTTTTCAGCTCCAAGAACACCACAACAAAATGGTGTTGTGGAGAGGAAAAACATATCACTAGAAGAAGGAGCAAGGACTCTTCTAAGTGAAACAAAGTTACCTAAGCATTTTTGGGTAGATGTTGTGAGTACAATGTGTTATACTCTCAATAGGATTCTCATAAGGCCTATTTTAAAGAAAACACCTTATGAAACCTATAAAGGGAGGAAACCAAATATATCTCACCTTAGAACATTTGGTTGTAAATGTTTTGTGTTGAATAATGGCAAAGATAATCTTGGTAAGTTTGATTCAAAAGCTGATGAGGCTATCTTGCTAGGATATTCCTTGCAAAGTAAGGCTTATAGAGTCTTTAATAAAAGAACTTTGTGTGTTGAAGAGTCAGAGTCCATATTGTATGTGATGAAACTAACCCTTCTCAAGTAGAAGTTTTGAGTGATAATGATGCAGAATCTAAAGAAGAAATACAGCAGCAAGTAGATATCGAAAAACTGGATGAGGATGAAACAAAAGAATATACAACTCAAGAAACAGCTACACCTAAACACAAGGATTGGAGAACCTAAAGAGATCTTTCATTGGACAACATTATTGGTGATGTATCAAAGGGAGTATCAACTATATCTTCCTTAAGAAATCTTTGTTGCACCATGGCTTTTGTATCACAAATTGAACCTAATAACATTGAACAAGCCTTATTAGATGAACATTGGTTGATTGCTATGCATGAAGAACTAAATCAATTTACAAGAAATAATGTTTGGGAACTAGTACATAGACCTTCCACTCACACACCTATTGGCACAAAGTGGGTATTTAGGAACAAACTGGATGAAAGTGACATCATAATAAGAAACAAAGCTAGATTGGTTGCAAAGGGATACAACCAAGTGGAAGGCATTGATTATGATGAAACTTATGCTCCAGTTGCGAGGCTAGAAGCTATTAGATTACTTCTTGCATATGCTTGTGTAATGAACTGTAAATTGTTTCAAATGGATGTGAAAAGTGCATTTCCTAATAGTTACATTGATGAAGAAATATATGTTGACCAACCTCCTGGTTTTGTGGATCATCAATATCCTAACCATGTGTACAGATTAAGAAAAGCATTATATGGATTGAAACAACCTCCAAGATCTTGGTATGAAAGACTAAGCAAATTCTTGCTTGATCAATCATTCTCAAGAGGAGAAGTGGACAAAACTATGTTCATCAAAAGAAAGAACAAAGATATGTTGATGGTACAAATATATGTTGATGATATCATTTTTGGTTCTACTAACCATTCCATGTGTAAAGATTTTGCAACAAGCATGCAAAGTGAATTTGAAATGTCTATGATGGGAGAGCTTACATTCTTCCTTGGTCTTCAAGTTAAACAAATGAAGAATGGAACCTTCCTAAGTTAATCAAAATATTGTATGGAAATGTTGAAGAAGTTTGAAATGGAAAGTTGCAAAACTGCAGCAACTCTTATGGGAACTTCCACTTATCTTGATTCAGATGAAAAAGGAAAAAGTGTTGATGAGTCAAAGTATAGAGGGATGATTGGATCATTGCTCTATCTTACAGCAAGTAGACCAAACATTATGCTAAGTGTTTGTCTATGTGCTAGATATCAAGCTAATCCAAAGGAGTCTCATCAAACAGCTGTAAAAAGAATCTTCAAATACTTAAAGTCCACTCCAAAAGTAGGACTTTGGTATCCCAAAGGTACTACAATCACTTTAATACGTTATTCTGACTCTGATTTTGCAGGATGCAAATTGGATAGAAAAAGCACAAGTGGTACTTGTCATTTATTAGGAAGCTCACTAATTTCTTGGCAATGCAAAAATCAATCTTGCATAGCATTATCAATTGCAGAAGCTGAGTATATATCAGCTGGAAGTTGTTATGCTCAAAGTCTATGGTTGAAGCAACAACTACAAGACTTTGGTGTAGAACTTCATCAAATTCCGTTATTATGTGACAATACAAGTGCTATAAACATTTCAAGGAATCCAATCATGCATTCCAGGACAAAGCATATTGAAATAAGGCATCACCTCATCAGAGATCATGTACAGAAAGGTAACATTAAAGTTGAATTTGTTGATAGTAAGAATCAATTGGATGATATCTTTATTAAACCTTTGGATAGGGAGAGATTCTTTACATTGAGAAATATGCTTGGTATTTTAGATGAATCAAGTTTATGCTAAGTGACACTTCCATGACAAATTTTGTAACACCCCGTAGGCCTCCGACGTGTTATCATTAATAACATCAGATTAGCGTATAAACATATCAATTAATTAGTTCAGTGGAAACATAAGATCATTTTCTTGATACATTATGTATGGAATCACATAACAGAACCATAAAATCACGCCCCTGCTGATCCAGTTTATCAAAATCAACATAAATAAGACAGATAACAGAGCTTTAGGCAGAGTAACAATAATATAAGCATACATATGTACTCAGGGGAAAATCTCATATACATAATATCAAAGTTCTGTACAATATATACATCTCAGGTTCACACCACACACGGTGCTACAAAAGAATATAATCCCTCAGAAGGGGTATACAGAACTATCACAAAACAATCCAAATGGAGCCCTCAAGCTCTCCATGCTACTCCTCAGCTAGGCAGCCTAGTCTCTGATGGGCCTTTTGCCCTGAGATTGCTCTTCTCTTCCAGATATATCACCTGAAATCATATAATTCCCCACACGGGGTGAGATAACATATCTCAGTAAGCTCAGGATCCATGGAGGAATCTCCTCCACCCTGGCCCACTAGCATAATACATATGCACACATATCACAATCAAATGGCCCACTGGCCTAGCCCTCTGGCTTTCTCAATCACATAGCATATCATACAGGGTGACTACACATCTCAGAGCAGGAGGAAACCATCTCC
>PYAF01004240.1:0-10602 GCA_007407185.1 Glycine tomentella | reverse complement strand
TTAAATACTTACCCGAGTTGTGTCTGTGGTTTGACACCTGTGATGACCCCAATTTATTTGGGCGAGCAGAGGAACAGTGAAATGCTTAGTTATGGAGGAGCTTGATGAATTATGTGCTATGTGTTGGCTTGTTATCTGGATGATACCACTTACTGTTGCTGCTTTTGGGAGTTCTGTACTATTTTAGGTGATCTGCGTGCTATTTTGATGGTCTGTATTTTATTATGGATGACTGTATCACGGACTGTTATAAGTACTTATGCTTGAATAACTTTGACTGTGAATTATGTTAAAATTAGTTTAACATAGCAAACCGACTAGAATGATATTTTACGTCACTAGATCTCGCGAAAAATTTTTTCGTAATTATAAAAGCGTAAACGATTAAATATGATACAACGTAATAGACCAAAAATAATAAATTAAAAACGAAGTCGTTATATTCCCCCTTATGGAATTCACAACTCATAGGTGGTAAGAAAATTGTTTTTTTTGACAGCCAGCCCATTACGCTTATTCAGACAACACAATCGAATATCACATAAAACAGTTGATAATTGATGAAGACGTGTTGAAGGTGTTAGCAGAATCCAACTACTGGAAACGTTTTTGTCCAATTCACATCTTGTCAGTTTTAGCAAACCAGTTGCCCAAATAGAAGAAGACATGTCCGCTGCACAACATATGTGAAACTGCTAATTAGTCTTGTTATTTTCGTATTTCAATTGTTATTGTTATTTTCATTTTATTAAGTAGTGTTTATTAAGTGTGGTTATTTTCAATTGTTGTTGTTATTTCAATTGTCCATTTCATATTTTTCATTTCTTAAACAATGTTTATAATGTGAATTGACAAATGATGAAAGGCTCAACATATTTGAAACAAATTTGTAATTTCGTAAAATTAAATACATAACATACAACTATTTAAAGAAACATCATTAAAAAATCATGAAATAGCACGACGATCAGGACAAGCTCTCTGATTATGTCCAACAAGCTTGCAAATTCCGCATCTGGGGCGTCTTTGACTAGTTTCGACTTCGCCCATCTCATTACGTATTCTAGTGGACTTTGGACAACCCTTTCCACGCAACATTTCCCTGTCAAGTATGATAACTAGACCGTCACTCGGTGGAATGACACCTTCATTACCAATTGGCTGCCATAAGAATGAGTAAGCCTAAACCAAATTGCTTACGAGAAATACATTATCCATAAACTGAAAAGGATTCTGACGAACATGTAAAGCAACAGCTGCAGCGTGACTACATGGGTATTTGAAGGCCTTAAACTTGCCTCACTGACAAAAACGGTCTCCAAGGTTGACTGAATATGACCTCTTGCAGCCTTCCTCCACCTCAAATAATGTTTGTTCAACATTATAAGTGCGTAAGTGGTGTCCAGTAGCAACGGACTGATTATGCCTCATAGCATCAACCACATATTTGCAATGCCGCGTTGAAGGATCAACTTGTGAAATAGCCTCCTGACCCCTCGTTAAAAAATATTGAACCAATCTGTTGTACATGTGCTTCACCAGAGCAGTGATAGGCATGTTTCTTGCTCCCTTCAACACCCTGTTGACTGATTCAGACAAGTTTGTTATCATATGGCCACTTTTCCTTGGGGATGCTATCAATCCATTATGCAACCTCAGGACTGCTATCGCGAAATCGTGCAAATGCTACCTCAAAATCAATCATAGAGGGAGTAAAACAATCATACCATTAACATTGTTCGACTTATAGATATATCCATTTAATATATTCAGAATACTTGTTAACCATACCTAAATTCATCAGGGTCTTCTTCAATTATTGATTCCTGAACTTTTGATTAAAATTACTGGCAATATGACGAAGGTAAAACACGTGATGAGCATAAGGTGGTTGCTAACCAGGATGATTCGCCATAGCAGATAGTATGGTCCGGTGCCTATCTAAAATGAGACATATGTTTTGCCTTTGTGTAACGTGGAAACGAATGTTAGTGGCAGACAATCATTATTGTCATCGTGAGTCGTGGCAATCAACAATTTCCCTGTATACTTGCCATACAAATGAGTGTCATCAATCTGAATCATGGGTTTGCAAAAATTAAATGCCTCGCAACACTGTCTTAAAGTCCAGAACATGCGATGAAACACACGCTTTCCCCGAACCAATCAATGTGCCACAAAATAATCATTGGTTTGAATATCATAAAAAGAACCTGGTGAAAAACGAACCATGTAACCACACCACCTGGGCAAAAATGCATAAGAATTCTTCCTAATCCCCATAAATCATTGCCATTGCTTTCTGCTTCACATACCAGGCCTTCTGATATGAAACTCTAAATCCATATGAATGGGTGATCCTCTCCCGAACCAATGCAATTGACACAGACGGTTCCTCCTTAATCATTCCTAACAATGAAAATGTAACATTCACATTAAAATGAACAACCTTAAAGAACCATTATTAAAGACATATAGAGGAAATTTAAAAAATACATACCTACTACAAGTGAAGCAATAACATCAATATCAAGCTGTCTATGACCCTATGTAATATGGTCATTTAGGCAATTATGTTTGTTACCCCATCTTGAAACAAGCCACTTCTCACAGAACACTGGTTTAATTACCCTAACCCTCCAGGGGCAACCCTCGTTATGAGCAATAAACCTCATGCTAAACTTGTTAGGCTTGCTCTCAACCACATATGCTTCTTGATGCTCCTTCATGAGGTTTCTCTTAATTGCAATTTGTGCGTACTTTTTGGAGGCAAATTCCTGTTTAACAAACAACTCATCCCCTAATTGCCATGGACCCTGCACTGAACCGGAACCGGAATCGGTAAAAGATTCTTCTTCGCTTGGATGACTCTAATCAATATATGTGTAATGAGGAATTCTATCCCAAAAAGGAACGACCTCAGCACCTTCAAATACAAAATCAGTTGAATAAACATATCATGCAAAATAAAATACTATAACATACACATATACAAATTTTAGACCACTTCATCATTCATTTCAGTCATGTACCATACCTTCAATAGGTTGTTCTGATTGTGTACATCTAGCGTCCGGATGATGACGGGTTTGAGGTGACCCCACATCAGTGTCTGCTTGGAATCCAGTCGCATGCACACCAACATCGTCATCATTATCCAACGCACTAGCATCCTCCTCAAGAAGACGATCTTCCATTGCAATATTTTCATCATCGTTGTCCTCTTCATCGTCATCCATAACCCAAGTTGGGTCATGTGAATCTTCCTCAGACACGATTACAAATGGAGCAGCATATGACGATAAATTACGTGCAGAAATAAAAGGAACTGACATAATGGGTAAAAAATCCTCTGCTCTAGTAAAGTCCACGTACAACTCTAGAAAATCTTTCCTTGTCAGCTTGAAAAATTCTTCCATTAGCAATTCTATATCTTCATCATCCACAACTTGAAAACCCATGTACTGTTCACGTTGCCATAATCTTCCCGTAAGCAAAGTGATACATTGGTTGTCTTGTAGACCTAATTTTTGTAGTATCTTCTGATGTAATTCACCCAGTGTTGAGCTTTGCTTAATACGTGTCTGCCTTTTCTCCCCTTCAAAAACAACACCCCGTCGCCCTTCAACTTTCCTTCCATTAAAAGATAACACAACACGAGCTAACTCCTCACCACCTGAACTCATTTCTTCCAGTCAACAAAAACAAAAACTTCTTGGCAGAGCTTCACTGTAGAGACAAATTTGAAAAAATTGTGTTACAATATGTTATTACTATTACTCATAAATAAATAAATTCATAAAACAACATAAATGACGTTGTTCGTGTTACAAAAAAAAAGAAAAAAATAACACAGAGATTCATAGAGATACTTTAAAAACCCTAAAACCCAAAACCCAAAACCCTAAAAACTAAACCCTAGACCCTAACCCATAACCATTTAAACCTAAAACCCTAAACCTTAAACAATAAACCATACGCCCTACACCTTAGACCTTATAACCCCTGAACCCTAAAACATAAACCGTACAACCTAAACCCTACACTAAAGTAAACTCGAGACCCTAATACATAAACGTTTTCTACAAAACTAAATTAAACCCTTACCCTTAAACCCTAAACTGAACTAAATAAATTTAGTAAAATAATTTTAATTGAACAACTAAACCCAAAAAACTAAACCCTAGACCCTAACCCCCTTAAACCTTAAACACTAAACCCTACACACTAACACCCTAACCCTACGCCCTACGCCCTACACCATAACCCCTAAACCCTAAAACCTAAACTGTACAACCTAAACCCTACACTAAAGTAAACCCGAGACCCTAATACATAACAGTTTTCTACAAAACTAAACTAAACCATAACCCTTAAACCCTAAAATGAACTAAATAAATTTAGTAAAATAATTTTAATTTAACAACTAAATCCTAAACCCTAAACCCTAACCCCTAACCCTTTAAACCTTACACCCTAAACCTTAAACACTAAACCCTACACCCTACGCCCTACACCCTAGACCCTAACCCCTGAACCCTAAAACCTAAAACGTACAACCTAAACCCTACACTAAAGTAAACCTAGACCCTAATACATAACAGTTTTCTACAAAACTAAACTAAACCCTAAACTGAACTAAATAAATTTAGTAAAATAATTTTAATTTAACAACTAAACCCTAAAAACTAAACCCTAGAACCTAACCTCTAACCCCTTAAACCTTAAACCCTAAACCCTACACCCTAACACCCTAACCCTACGCCCTACACCCTAGACCCTAACCGCTGAACCCTAAAACCTAAACCGTACAACCTAAACCTTAGACTAAAGTAAACCCTAGACCCTAATACATAACAGTTTTCAACAACACTAAACTGAATAAATTTTGTAAAATAATTTTAATTTAACAACTAAACCCTAAAAACTAAACCCTAGACCCTAACCCCTAACCCCTTAAACCTTAAATCCTAAACCTTAAATACTAAACCCTAACCCTAAACCTTACACCCTAAACCTTAACCCATGAACCCTAAAACCTAAACCGTACAACCTAAACCCTACACTAAAGTAAACCCTAGACCCTAATACATAATAGTTTTCTACAAAACTAAACTAAACCCTAACCCTTAAACCCTAAACTGAACTAAATAAATTTAGTAAAATAATTTTAATTTAACAACTAAACCCTGAAAAATAAACCCTAGACCCTAACCCCTAAACCTTTAAATCTTAAATACTAAACCCTACACCCTAACCCCACGCCCTACAACCTAACCCCTGAACCCTAAAACCTAAATCGTACAACCTAAATCCTACACTAAAGTAAACCTTAGACCCTAATACATAACAGTTTTCTACAAAACTAAACTAAACTCTAACCCTAAAACCCTAAACTGAACTAAATAAATTTAGTAAAATAATTTTAATCTAACAACTAAACCCTAAAAACTAAACCCTCGACCCAAACCTTTAACTCCTTAAACCTTAAACCCTAAACCTTACACCCTACCACCCTAACCCTACACCCTAAACACTGAACCCTAAAACCTAACCTGTTCACCATAAACCCTAAAATAAACTAAACCCTAGACCCTGATACCAAACGTTTTTCTACAAAACTAAACTAAACCATAAACCCTAAACTTTAAACCCTAAAATAGTTCTATGTAACAGTCGCTAACAATTTCACATGGCCCTAACAATTTTATAATTTAATAATATAACATATTAACTAGTATGCATAATTAATAAATTAACTAACTTGTTGGCAGAACTTCGCTGCAGAGATAACTCACTCACAAACCTAAGAAAGATAGACTTTAGAAACTTTTAGAGAGAAGATGAGAGAGTAAAAGTGACGAAAACGTAAAAAAAAACAAGCGTATAAAGCACGGAGACATGCCCATATTAGTCATGCCTAATCTGGGCGTGACCAGTCACGCCCATTTTGCGCATGTCTCCCTACCCCAGATTTGTAATATGTTTCCAAACAACCCCAAATTCGTAATTTTTTATTAAAAAAGTATTATATTGGTTTGTTTGCCGTCATTGGAAAGTACAAGTTGCTCTCTAAATAACTCACATTTGCTTCTCAGAAGAGCTATGGTGAAGATATCTGATAGTTATAGTCTTCAATCTTGCAGTAGTTCAAACACACTACTTTAGTATTTTTCTCTTTCTCCTAGTGCAAATCAATTAACATTCTTTTCAATCATAAGGATTGATTAAAAGTTGTTGTGGCTGCTATAAATTATGCTTCAGCCATTAGTTGTGTGACAATTTCTTGTTTTTTATGAAACACTAAGAGTATGGACAAAACCACATATAACCAAACAAGGTAACTTGGAATCTTGTGATTGACTGAAGTTGATTCCATAATTTAAAGTTCCCTTGACATACCTCAACACTCTGTTTGCTACTTTTAAATGATATTCTTTTGCACAATCATGAATGTTGAAAAAAACACTTACAACATACAAGATATTTGGTCTTGTTGCTATGAAATACATTAAGCAACCAATTAATTTTCTGTACAGTGCTTCTTCCACTTGTTTTGAACCATAATCCTTCCATAACTTCTTTTGACACATAGGAGTGTTCATGTTTTTATAGTTCTCCATGTTGAATTTCTTTAGGATCTCCTTTACTTTCTCTAATAGATTAAAGATATCACTTTCATTTTGCTTAACCTCCATACCAAGGAAATGAGAAATTTCTCCCAACTTTGTCATCTCAAAGGCTTGCATCTTTTCATCCTTGAATTGTTGAACAAGGTCAACATTGCTGTTAGTAATTAGGAGATGATCAACATATAAAGAGATCACAATAAAGTTAACTAGATCACCCTTAATGTATAAAATGGATTCATGATTGAGCGTTTTTAGTTTAATATTTTTTTTCTATTCTTCTTAGCTTATTTGAACTCTCTTGGACTCTTATTTTCTCACTTTAATTCAGTTTTGGTCTTAGGCAAATAATTGGGCTTAATTGATAATTGTTGCTTATTTTCAGATTTTGTGCTTACTTGACCTCTCTTCCTTGTGCATAACCTATTGGATTCTAAAGAACTCCAAATGGAGCATATGAGTAATCCCTGGAAAGCTAAATAAAAGTGATATAATTTTGTAAGAGATGAGCTTCAGCCAATTCTTCCGATTTTAAGGTCTTTTTGGGCTTGGAAGTCAGAACCTCTGCACTTGAGCTTTGGGCTAGGAGTTTGGACTTTGATTGGTGTAATTAACATAATTAGTTAGATTAGATGGGCCAAATCAGAGCCCATCCCTTCCATCTATTCAGTCACTATATATTAGTTTAGTTAGTTACTTCATTTTGTACAAACAGAATTTCTAGCTTCTTGTGCAAGTTTTCAGAATTAAAATCTTTTCTCTCTTTTTCTCTCAACAGTTCTTCATTTTTCTTCTTCCTTTCATCTCTACTCCTTTATTTTCTTACACAAATTTTGTGGTTCTTCCACTGGTGATGATCATGGAAGGCTAAACAATCAATCAATCCAAGGATCCTGTCCAAGAAAGGAGAATTTGAGTTCTAGTTTGGTATTTTAATTTCTGTGTGAATGTACATTTTCTTCTTCAATCATCTTTTCGATATTCATGATTATGAATGTGTTTAGAATTGAAAACGGATTAGGTTATGGATTCATTTCCTAATTTCGAATTTTAATCACAGATTGTTTGGGTGATATTTCAATATGATTTGTGATTTAAATTGATTTAGGAGTTAATTCGATTGAACTGCTTCTAATGAAATCGAATGAACCTTCATAATATGATCATTATCTGAGAACTATGATAATTCACATTGTTTGGTTCGGTGAATTGGATTGATATTCTTGAATATATTTTACAATATTTTTTTTATCAATTATGTTAGTATTTTTTGGTTTGTGTCTTTCTGCAAAAAAATTTACTCAGTGTCTACAAACCATTTGATGAAAGTCCCTCTGTTGTTTATAAGTGAATTGAAGTTGGAACCAAATTGATTGTATCTGTGAGTCGACCTAGGTTATTCTTATGCTACAGAATTATCCTAGTTTATTTATTTTGTAGCGATTCAATAATCGTTACCAATTCACTAAGACTTTTAACAAAGCCTAGTTTTGATAAGTGGTCTTCAATCCTATTGTATTAGGCTCTTTAACATATAGAATTTGTCCTCTTGTCCTTTCACAAGGAAATCTTCAGGTTGCTCAACATAAATCTCTTCCTTTAGAAATCCATTTAAAAAAGCTAACTTAACATCAAGTTGGTAGATTTTCTATCCTTCTTGTGTTACAATAGCTAGCAAGATCTTAATGGTGTCCTGCCTTGCAACCCGAGCAAACGTATCAATAAATCTACTCTAAAAATTTGATCATTGATAAGTGCCATATTTTAGTTATTAAGGGATTATAATACGGGCACTTATCTTTTGATTTTAGTAAATTCACTTATAAACTTGCCCTAATCCCAGTTGTTTTATATTTGGTACATATATAAATGTTGTTGTTCACATTTTGGAAGATTAATCCACTCAATTTCGATGTTTCAATAGGTATCAATGTATCAAAGTGTATTCGTGGCATCTGAAGCAACCAAAGACAAGAAGAGAGGGCAAAAAGGTCAAAAGAAGAAATCTCTAGAAGCCAAATTCGCTCAGGCTAGCTATTAGCTCACTTGGGCGGAGTTAACCTTTCTTCACAGCTAAGACACAACTTGCCTGGGTGACTAAATCATGAGTAAATTACTCGCCTGGGCAAGTCACTACTAGAAAAACAAGCTTCTACATCGGTTATTCTGGACATTTGACATCGGTTTTGAACCGATGTTGAATCAGGCGACGTTGAAAGTGTGCAAGTCAACATCGGTTTTCAAAAACCGATGTTAACAAAATTATAAGAAAAACCGATGTTGCTTAATGAGAAATAAATGAAAAAATGTAAAATATGCATTAAACAACATCAGTTTTTATTAAAAACCGATGTTAAATTATGTAACATCGGTTTTTACTAAAAACCGATGTTGTTGTGCATGATTTAACATCGATTTTTAATAAAAACCGATGTTATTTTATGCACACAAGAAAAGTTTTTACATCGGTTCTGTCAAAAACCGATGTAAAAAAACACTTCTACATTGGTTTTTGACAAAACCGATGTTACTAACAACATCGGTTTTTTGACAAAACCTATGTTGTATAGCTACTTTTTAGATTGTTTAATAAATAATCGATGTAGAATATCATTTTTTAAAAAAAAATATAGTATATGCTCTTTATTTCTTTCCCTATAATTTTAAAAGACTTATTAAAAGCTTAAATAAAATTTTTAAAGCAGAAGAATAATTTGGTAGCCATAATAGTGAAAAGTGAGTGAATTGAGAAGAATAAAAATTTGTCTAGAAAATCAAGGAAAATTATCAACAATCATGACAGAAAGTGATGAATGCTCATTCGAAAATTACTTCGTTACACACAAACGAAAGCTACATAAGAAATATTAACACAACAAAATATAAAAATCTAATTCAATGAAAAATAGGGTTTATGAACCAAGAACACTAATGTTTCCCTTTGATATGGTAATATGTGTGATATAAAAACACACTTGGCACTTATGGACTGCATTGCTACTTCAAAGAGATTCATTGTTTTTGCAGCTTCATCTTCTCACATAAACCACATGAAGTCATCCGGGTATATATACCTGGAAACAAAAAGAACAAACATAACATTGGAATTATTCCACATATAATAAATACACAAACAGTTCTTATAACAACAATACTTAATAAAAAAAATAAATATAATTACAAAGAGAGTTTAGGAAAAGGTCTAGTTTAAAATGTGTTATACGTTATTCTTAGCAAGAAAATGCTTTCACTATACTGGTAGAGTTAATTTACTTGTGTTCCTCTGCGACAATCCATTGATTCAGAGTGCACTAAAAAGATCCCAAACCAAACTCAAACAAAAGAACACCAAACTCCAAAACAGTATAATTTTATATAAAGGAGATAGGCATATAAAAATAGTTTTCTTTACGTGTCTCTATATTTTTCTCAATGATAACCTAAAAAAACCGAATAACATATAGAAAATAAATTCTTAGTCAAATAGAATTCCTAGAAAATAGGAAAAAACAAAATCTCAATAATATCTCCAACTTCAAATTAAACTGAAACTTCCCAACGTGCAAAAGCTGATAACAGTTAGGAAAATAAACTAACCAAGTAAGAGAAAAGTTCCTGCAAGATAGGAATGGAAGAAGATATAGGGTGCTTTTAGTTTTAAGGAAAAACCAAACAACAAATCTGAAAACATATTAGATCTTTAAAAAACAAAGCAGAAAAAATATGAAAATATACTTTCCAACGTGAGCATGGCAATGTTGGGGGGAGGGGGGATGTTGTGCGATTTATGTGAATACGGCAAGTGCACCGATCGTTAACAAGTAATAAAGTAAGTAAGTGAGTTATCGTCTCCACAGGGATTGGGGTAATTCTTACAATAATATTAATTCTAAATGACTGGAATTAAAACAGAAAATAAGAGATAATTGTTGAATTGATTTGTTGTTTGAATAGAAATAGAAAATAAATGCAG
>PYAF01004239.1:94819-105811 GCA_007407185.1 Glycine tomentella | reverse complement strand
GATGGTGCCCAAAGGGTGATACGGTTAAGCCGAGCACAACCCTGAGGGAAAGACTAAAGAAAGATAATTACCTGAAAGGTGATATAGTTAAGCTGAGCACGACCCTGATGGTGCCCAAAGGGTGATACGGTTAAGCCGAGCACGATCCTGAGGGAAAGACTAAAGAAAGATAATACCTGAAAGGTGATACAATTAAGCTGAGCACGACCCTGATGGTACCCAACGAGTGATACGATTAAGCCAAGCACGACCCTGCGGGAAAGACATTGACCCAAGGGTGATACAGTTAAGCTGAGCATGACCCTATGGGACCCCAAAGGGTGATACAGTTGAGCTGAGCACGATCCTGCGGGAGCAACCTAAGTCTAGTAATGAGCTCATTGTCTAGTTTAGGGTATTAAAGAGGAAAAATAACAAAGGTAAGCTATGCATTAACATGATTGAAAATGATGCTTGCATTAATTATGAAGTATGAGCTTATTTTTAAGTGTTTGTGAATAAAATGAATCTACTTTGGGTTATATGTTTATGAAATTAAAAATCAACTATAATTGTTCACATGTTTTCTTAATAAACCGAAGTAGCTAGAATGATGACGATGACACTGTATGATAAGCAAATTTTCACCTACTGGAAATTCTTTGGAATTCTCACTGTTTTAGTATGTTCCTGTGTCATTCCAAGTAGGTAAATAGAAAGGATGAGCTACAGAGTGAGGACAAGTTGGAAGATTTCTTTTAATGTTGTGGACTTGTAACATTTAGTTATATGCTTTGTAATATATGGACATTACTATTATTGTAGGGAATATTATTTACAAGTTATTACTAAGTTGTAATTTATTAAAGAGACCAAAAAGTCTCTACAGGCTCAATATAAGAGTAATTTTCTAATATTGAGATAAGTTTTTCTTAATCAATTTTGGTTAAAAATTTTACGTTAGAAAAGTTAACATCTTCTAGTTATGTATTATGACCTAGGCATAATATAGTAATTGGAAGGATGTTACATTTAACGCCACCAAACTTCTGTGTCCACCCAAATACCTAAATCTTGCTTGGTTCATTCAAGAAGGTTTTAACTTTCCTCACCTTCTTGAGCAACAAGGCTTAACCAAATTTGTTCAAATGAAAGGGACATTTTACCCTGACTTGATTAAGTCTTTTACACTTGTTCCAAAATCACTATGCACGGAACGATCCTCACTCAAGTAAATGGTGTTGCCATGGAGATTATGCTTGAGATATGGCAAGAGGTAGTTGGTATCACCTTAAATGGTGAATAGAGATTCGAAGAAGAAGCTGAAGGATATAACAAAATGGAAACTTATAGGAGCATGCTTATTGATCCTCATATGAATGTGAGATTGAGGTTAAGCACAGGCCCTATGATGCATGAGGACTGTTTGCTACACTGCATCATTACCTATATTCTTACTCCACGGACTTCAAATCATGCTCAAGCTACGGATGATGATCTTCAAGTGGTGTATGGACTGAAGAAGGGGATAAAGCTTAATTGGATTATGATCATTCAAGAAGTAATGTAGAAATCTAAGAGGCTAGTAGGCTATCCTTTTCCTTATGTTGTCTTGGTATCTCGATTCATTGACTATTTTTATGTTGATGTATCAAATGAAGTCATGGATGACACCAATGCAAGCAACAGTCAAATTAAGGAAAAACATCTTACGAAGCTTGGTATGGTTAAAACACCATATGGCTGGCAAATGGCTGGATAGCCTGTTGTAAGGACCCTCATTTCTGTGCCTTGTGTATGTATGCTCTGAGTCTGGGATGACTCAGATGGCTTGTATGCAGCCTGATGGACCTTGAATGGTCTGAGAGCAGTCTGGTGTAGGCTGAGCTTGCTTGAACCCTAGGATAGGGAAATTCTATTATGATATATGTATGATGACTTGTATGTCTGTGGACTGGTTTTGATATGAAATTACTTATGCCTTGATTAGGCATTGATTCTGAGACTGTTGGTGGCGGGAGCCACAGACCTGGGAAGGAACTGCGAGCTGAGACCTTACCAGGTAAGTTCAGTGTTCTGGGGGATGAATTCCCGCTTTGACTACACACCACACTCCTAGGGAGTGTTGGTTATGATTCATGATGCATGCATTGGCTGTGGCATTACTTGCATTGATTATATTGAGATTGTGTGCATCTGTATTGGATGAATGATTATAATTGAGATGAATCTATTGGCCAATAGATTGAATACAGGGTATAGAGGGTTCTCTGCCTTGTATTGTCGGCATTGAGGGTTCTCTGCCAAGGGCATGAAGGGTTCTCTGCCATATGGAACGACATAGAGGGTTCTCTGCCGAGGCATTGAGGGTTCTCTGCCATTTATTATGTATTGAGTTTATGATGATGATGTTTATGATATGATGAGGGCCAGAAGGCCAGGTCGGTAGGCCATTTTTTATGTGTATGCCTGTTTATGTGTTGTGAATCTGTGGGCCAGGGTGGGAATGATTTCCCAAGAACCCTGAGCTTACTGAGATATGTTATCTCACCCCGTCTGGGGCTTACATGATTTCAGGTGATATTTTTGGAAGAGAAGACCAGTCTCAGGGCAGGAGGCCCAATTGAGACTAGGCTGCTTGACTGAGGAGCGACATGGAGAGCTTGAAGGCTCTATTTTGATTTTATTTTGACGTATAGTTCTGTATACCCTCATGGAGGGCTGATATTCTTTTGATATCACCATGGTGTGGTGAAGTCACTGATGTATATATATGCACAAAACTATGATATGATATGAGATGTGACGTTCCCCTGAGTACAAATGTTGTATATTTGAGTATCTGTTTGTATGTTTAAATTATCTGTCTTTATGAGGATGATATGAGAACTGGATCAGCAGGGGCGTGAAAAATGATCTTGTGTGTGTAGTTGTCTGATGTTTTAGTTATTCCATACATAATGTATCAAGAAATGCGATTCTGTGCTTCCGTTGAAAGTTATTTTACGTTTATACGCTATTTCTGATATTATTAATGATAACACGTCAGAGGCCTACGGGGTGTTACACCTGTGCCATTAAATGAGGAAGAAGGAGAAGAAGAAGGCAATGAGGAAGAAGGAAATCAATTGGGGGAAGCTGAAGAAGCTCAAGAAGAACCTGCACCGTCTGAACCGCATTATTCACCATTTGAATCTCTAATGATTCAAAAAATGGACGCTTTGTTTTCACTCCATCATGAACAAAGGGATGAAGTGAGTACTTCACTTGAAGAACTCAAGACAAGGATGAAAAACATAGAGGACAAGATCTTTAGGGATGAATCCAGGATGGATTGAGTCTTGTCTTAGTCAGTTTTAAGTTTGTTTTGATATCTTCTAGTCTGTTTTGCTTGCTTTGTTATGTTTTGTTATGTTTCGATTATGTTAATCTCTATTTCAGTTCTATTTGTATTTCCCTTGACATATTAATGAAAGCATTTCCTTTTTCAATTCTTGTCTATCCTTGTATTTTTTATTTGATATGCCAAATAGGGGGAGTAAAATGTGAATGGATGATAAAAGGAATATGATCTTTAAGTCAGGGGGAGTAGGAGCAAAAGAATGATTAATGAATTGATTATATGAATCATGATATTTTGTAAAAACATCAAGTCTAGATTTAACACTTGATCTTTGCAAGTGCTGAGAAAACTTTTCAGGTTAACAATTTCTTCCTAAAGAAGCATGTTTCATCAATTGAGTATTTGGCATGCTCAAATAAAAAAGGGGGAGATTGTTAGAAATGAAGAAGATCATGAAGAATCAAGTTGAGGAAGATCATGAAGAATCAAGTTAAGGAGGATTACAAGTTTTAATTTTACATGCCCACTCAATTGATGGCATTTGTATTTGTTCAAGCTTGGTTCAAGAAGTTAAAGCCTCTCGTTCCTCACATAGATTAATTAACTCATGCATTCATTCATTCATTCATTAATTCATAATTAAGTCATATGGAATCATTAATCAATTGGTATGACATTAAGGCAATAAGGTTTTCATAAAACGTATTTTTCACTATTTTAATCGATTACCAATATGATATAATCGATTAAATGCATATAGACAGAACTACCTATTGTCATAGAACACTTTAATCGATTACCAATATTTTGTAATCAATTAAATTAGTCTGACTATGTTAGAGTCATTCTGTGACAATCGATTACTTCACGGAAAAATCAATTATCTGAGTCTCTGCATAATTTACCGAAGCATTTTATCTAGTTTTAATCGATTACCAAATTGTTGTAATCGATTAAATAAGCATTTATGAGTTTTTTACACTTTCTATGATAATCGATTATTTGAGACATTAATCGATTACATTAGTGTATCAGAAAATCCTGACCTCCTGGAATAATCGATTACAAGAAGGGTTAATTGATTATTTGTTCTTGAGATTTTTTCCAGATTTCTGATGAACACTTTAATCGATTATTTTAGAATTTTAATCGATTACTTGAGTTAAAATAATCGATTACATTAACGAAATAATCGATTACAGGTAGTTAATTCTATTTTTTATAAATCGAAGGAGCTTATTCTGTTTTGTGAGTTCCTTGAGCTTTCGAACAAGCCTTGTGAAAATCACTTTTTGAGAGTTCTAAAGTCACCAAGGCATATTAGAAATAGAAATTAAAAGTAGATTCAAGAATCATGGAGATTTTCATTTGTTGAGACATCTACTCCATGTGAAGTTTGTGTTCAAGCATTTTGGTCAAAAGATTTCACCAAGAAAGATCATGGCATTCATTCTCAGTCTGGTTTGATTATTTAATTTCGTTCATTGCACTGAGGAAATTGAGGTGATATCTTTCTTGAATTAATTGCTTGATTGTTTTGATTAAAATTGTTTGTTTTGTTGTTGTTTGTTCATATAACAAATAGTGATCTTTAAAGCTTTGCTAGATAGGTTTCTAGTGGTTAGAACAGAGAGGGGACCTCTGGTTCTTAGATCTTTTGAAAAGTCTATAGATTTAGATTTTGAATTTTTACCTAGGGAGGGTAAGAGAGATCTTTGTAAGTTTGTAAAGATATTATATTTGTTATAGTGGAAACTCTAATCAAGGTTGATTAGAAGTAAACTGGATGTAGCCTCTGGGGTTGAGAGGTTAACCAGTATAAATCTTGTGTGTGATTGAATTTTTCTGTTCATATTCATATTTTTCTTGAAGTATTATGTTTGTTCATATCACAAGTGTGGTTATAGCTCAAGAGTGGTTTGATTGAGACAAATGTTGATTTTAAAAGTTTGATTTCTTAATTGGTTTAAGATACAATCCTTCTTTCAAAGACTTCCGCTGTGTTTGAAATTTGTTTTAAATCTTAAAAACTCTGAGGTAAAACCAATTCACCCCCCCTCTTGGTTAATTGAATAAGTGTTCATTGTATTTTTGTATTTAAGGTGCTTAGATAGTGGCTTCAGCTCCAAGGAAGGTGGCTGAATGATGGACGTCAAGGTAAGGTTGGTGGATGATGGAAGGGAGATAGAAGAATCAACACCTCCACTTTGCAACACAATCAAAGTAAAGTGTAGAGGAAATCTTTGCAAAAATACTACACACAACAGCAGAATTATCACAGGTACAGTTAAAAGAACCAAGATCAAAATCAAAAAATTCAGAAAGTAAATCTATACATATATCTACACTATTTACTGCAACATCAATGATATCTACAAGGAAGACATAATGCTCCTCTGTAGGATGTCTCATGGCCTAAAAAATGTTGAAATGGATAACAACATCACCAAACTCCACGGAAAAAGTTCCTGCATGCACATCAATTTTGGTCCTGGGTGTCATCAAGAATGGTCTCCCTAAGATCAATGTGGAACCATGACTGGAAAACTCATTCTCCATATCCAAAATGTAAAAATCGGCTGGAAAAATCAAATCATTAACTCGCACCAACACATCTTCAATGACTCCAAGTGGAAGTGCAACACTCTTGTTGGCTAAGTGAATGACAACATGAGTGGGTTTCAAATCACCAAGTTGTAATGACCTATAAACTAATGTGGGCATAACATTAATGGATGCTCCAAGGTCAAACATTACATTTGTAAAAGTGCAATCTCCAATGGTGCAAGGGACAGTGAAAGTGCCAGGATCTTTGCACTTCTGTGGCAGGGTGGATGGTGGAATGGAAGCAACAATTTTGCTCTGTATAAGTGCAAAAACATTTTGCCCATCTTCACTTGCTTATTTCCCTTCAGCTTCCTTTTGTGGGTACACAAATCCTTCAAGAACTTTGCATATTTTGGAATTTTTTTGATGGCATCCAAGAGGAGAATGTTGACTTCCACCCTCCTGAAAGTCTCGAGAAGATCAAAATCAAGCTCCACTTTTTGTAGGAATGGATCTAGAAAGAAAAGGTAGAAGAATATGTTTTGGTGCAAAATCTATTTTGGCACCAGCATCTGTTGAATTTGGAAGCTCCTTGCCACTCCTTAAGGTAAAAGCACTCACATTCTTTGGATTGTTAATTGGTTGTGCTGGAATGTTGCTAAAACCTTGTTGTTGCATCTGGTTGACAAAATCTTAGATGGTGGCACTCACATTCTGTTGAAACTGAATATTGCTGGTTGCCATTTGCTTTATTAAGTCCTCCAAGGAAGGTCCAGAACTGCTTTGCCCAAGTTATGCAGGTGTAGGTGTAAATTGTTGTAATTTTTGTTGTTGTCGGAATGGGGGAGCTTGGTATTTGCTGGTGAAAGGTTGATATTGTTGTTGTTTGAATGGCTGCAGTTGTTGTTATGGACCAGGACTATACCTCAAGTTCAGATGATCTCTCCAACCAGGATTATAAGTGTTGGAGTAGGGATTACACTGTTGTTGTTGAGGTTTGAATGGTTGTCCAGGTTGTATGGCAGAAACTTCAGTAGTCTGTTCTGTTTCTGGGAGAGTAGAACATGTATCTGTTAGATGATCGGGCGCATAGTAGATACCACACAACCTTGGTTGACTGATTGCCATCACATTTTGCTGTTGACCAATGGCAAGTTGTCTCACAAGGGATGTTAATTCTGTTAGTTTATTCTCCAACCTCTGGTTATCAGCAATCATAGAAACAAATACTTCATTTGCAGCAGCATTGGATGGTGCAGCTACTTTAATACCAAATTGCTGGTAATTTGCTGCCATGTTGGAAATCAATTGCCTTACAGCATTGAGAGTCTTGTCCATTAAAGTGCCTCCAGTGGCTGCATCAATCATATTCTTGTCCATTAACATCAACCCTTCATAAAATATTGGATCAATAATTGCTCACTAATTTGATGGTGAGGATAGATAGTACACAGCTTGTTGAACCTCTCCCAGTACTCATATAATGTCTCTCCAAGTAGCTGCCTTATACCACAAATTTCTTTCTGGATGGATGCTATTCTAGATGCATGGAAGAATTTCTCTAAAAATCTTCTCTTCATATTTGTTTAAGTGTTTATAGGATTTGGTTGAAGGTACAACCAGTCCTTAGCTAGTCCATCTAGAGAGAATGGAAATGTCTTCATCTTCACATAGTGCGCATGAATGTCATGTGGTCGCATGGTGAAACACACTACATAAAACTCCTTAAGATGTTTATGTGGATCTTCACCTGCAAGACCGTGAAACTTTGGAAGCAGATGGATTAGTCCAGATTTTAGCTCATAATTGACCTCTATCTCAGGATATTGAATACACCAAGGTTGATAAACAACATTAAGTGTAGCCAATTCCATAAGAGTTCGATTGTTGTCAGTCATTGTATCAACAACAATTTCATAATCAGAATGTTCAAAATTAGAAATAGAAGGTTCAAAATTAGAATCATAATGCTCAAAATACACGATACTACTATTCAGAACTACACTTCTATTATCTCTGCTCAAATTGTGAAATGTCCTATCTATCTCAGGATCATATGAATGTAAGTCACCTAGTTTGGACCTAGTCATGCACAGTTCAACTCGTCAGTGACAGAAATCACAGAAATAAAAGACAACTACTCTACCAGAACATTGTTCACAATATTTACTGAAATGATATAGAAAATGGAAAATTTCCCTAAACAATTTACTTATTTATTATTATTATTTTAAATAAAATAAGAGTAAATTACACTCGCATCCCTTGTGTTTTGCTTAAATTTCACCTGATACCCCTCCATTTTTTACATTACTTTTACCCCCTTCTGTTAACATCGTTAATTAATGTCAATTAAAATATCTGAGCTGACGAAATTGTCCTTATATTTTAATTGTAAAATCCAAATTATCCCCTTCCAATTAGTTTCAGAATTTAAGATTCACATTTCATTCCTCTTGCCCATTCACGAGTATTGTTCATTTTCCTGTTGTTGGCGAGTTCTTCTTCCTCTCACGCCGTTCACATTCCATTCCTCTTTACCATTCTCGAGTTCTTCACCATTCTTCATCGTTCCTCTTCCAGTTCACAAGTTCTCCATTGTTCCTTTTCCAGTTCGCGAATTCTCCACTGTTCCTCTGTTTCTTTTCCTGTTCCACGATTTCTGTTCACACTAGGGTTCTGCTTGTAAGTGACTATTGGACCTTGTATATAAATTACTTTATAAGAATATTTATTTAATTTTGATTGTTTATTGCTGTCTATTACTATATGGGGTTCCAGTGGGGGACCAGTTTGGGACCACCATATTTAAAATCATTTGTTTATTATTGTTGATTAAAATAATGTTGATATTTGGGGCCTCATGAAACGCAATGAATGAACTAAAAATCATTTGTTTATTATTGTTGATTAAAATAGTGTAGATGTTTAGGACCACAGGAACATAATGGATGAATTGGAATATATTGGTCCTAAACCAGGCAACATGGATATTTTGGTCCACTTTACAGACCAACGGGGCAAACCAAGTGAGACATGCAATATTAATCCTGATAAGTTTGGAATGTTTGATGCACATGATTAGAGAAAAAACAAAAAGAAACAAGAGTCTTAAAATATTTTCAGGTTGATAGGAAGAAGATGAGGGTATTTTAGACATAAAATTTCATTAAAAGTCATATGTCTAGCATGTGCCTACTTTCTGTTAAATTATTAAATGGTGTTTAGAACGGAGAGGGTCTGGGTGTAATGTGAGCTAAACAGTTAAGGACTTTTTTGTAGGGTGCAAAAAGGAAGGGGTATCAGGTGAAATTTAAGGAAAACATAGGAGGTGCAAGTGTATTTTACTCATAAAATAAAATAATAATAATAATAATAATAATAATAGTAATAAATAAATAAATAAATAAAAATAAAATTCAAAATTAATAAAGTAAATGCCTAAAAATCATTTTTGATTTTTGTAATTTTTTATCTATCTATATATCTATCAATGTATCTATCTTTAACCTATATATCTATCTATTTATCAATCTATCTATCTATCTATCTTTCTATCTATCTACAATCTATCTATCTTTAATCTATATATTTATCTATCTTCTATCTATCTATCTATATATCTATCTATCTTCTATCTATTTATCTATCTATCTATCTATCTATCTATCTATCTATCAATCAATCTATCATCTATATATCTATCTATCTTTCTAGAAACAATTTTTTTAGTAGACAGATGCAATTATATTACGAAATAGTATGAACAACACACAAGAACCAAGAGAGGGGGTGAATTATTGATCTTGGCCGATTAAAAATTCTTAAACAATCAGAGTTAAAAAGATCATATCACAAAACAATCCAAGAAAGCATTCAACAAATCAAACACCAAACCTTAAAGAATGCATTCAAAAACATTTTCTATTGATTGTGAAATGTTGCACCAACGAATGACAAGTTATAACCACAAGAAAAGATAAAGATGAAGTAGTCAATACAAAGATTTATACTAGTTCAGTTCTCAACCTAGAGAAGCTACATCCAATTCTTCTAACCAACAAGTTACAGTTCTACTAATAATAATATGTTTCTTACGAGCCCTTACAACCACTCTTAATCACACCTAGATCAAGAACGAGATATCTAACTCATATAGATTCTCTGTGATCAAGACATAGAGAAAACCTATCTCTACTCTTACCTCTAGAAACACCTATTCTAGAAAAGCCTTAAGAAAAAACTATTGTTATAGTTACACAAAGGCAAAAGAACCAAAAGGGTGTTTTTTTAAAAAATATTTACCGATAAGGTGCGTTTTCAAAAATATTTGCAAATCTGGTGCAAGAGGGGGCCTATATTTACAAATCTAGTGCAGTGTAACATGCCTGAATTAGGCATGTTACAACACGCCTAGATTGGGCATGTTGTAACATGCCTAATTCAGGCATGTTACAGCTGCACCAGATTTGCAAATAGGCCCCCCCCGATCCCCAGTTGGTTCATATATTGGCTTCCAGTGTTCTTTGACTCTGCTAAACTGTCATCATTCTGGTATTTTTTTGTTTTTTAAGAGATTTTTGAAGGTGTTTTGAGTGACGAGAAGCATGCGTTCGAGTCGTGATTCTGTTCGTGTTTGAGGGATTATGGTTTGCTGGGCATGGTTAGGTTGTGTTTAGGGTACGCTCATGTGATGATAGTTTGTGGTTAAGGGTTTAGGGTTTGCTGGGCATGGGACGTGACGTTTGGGCCAGGGTTGGGGTAGGATAAGGTTTCATGGTTATGTGATGATGGTTTGCGGTTAATGGTTTAGGGTTTGGTGGGCATGGTATGTGACATTTGGGCTAGGGTTGGGGTAGGGTTGGTTTCATGATTTTGGTTTCAACTTGGCAAAATGCTTCACCTTCTTCATCAGCTCATGCTTATAGTCCTCAAAGTAACCCTTTAATCCCCGCAAACTGCTTTCTCACCTAGAAAAGATTCCACTATTCCCTCTAATAGGAACATACAGTCCCTTGTGGCCATGGCTCATGCGGAATGAACTCACGATATGGCAAGGACTACTATGCCTGCCTCATCAACCTAACCAACATCAACAGTAAATCATTAACCATTAACCTGAA
>PYAF01004239.1:43032-85675 GCA_007407185.1 Glycine tomentella | reverse complement strand
CAATCCTAAACGCATTCATAATCATGAAAACAGAATAGCAATTGAAGAAGAAGATGAACATTCAAATAGAATTCGAAATACTAAACCAGAACTCAAATTCTCCTTGTGCTTGGGTTGGATTCTTGGATTGATTGAGGATTTAGCCTTCCATGATCATCATCAGTGAAAGCCCCATGAAATGGTTGCACGAAAATGGAAGAACAGAAAAATGAAAATGAAGAACAAGCAAGAACAGTAGAGAGAAAATGAAGAACAAGGGTTTGATTCTAAAAACTAAAGGAATGAAAAATAAAACTTGTTTATTGAAATGTAAAGTGTGGTGCCCAAGTTTCACTAAAGTCACTAATATATGTAGTGACTGAGTTCTGAAAATAAAATGGGCCATAAACAAGTCCAACAATCTAATTATTTGCTATTTACAACCATGAAAGTCAAATTTGCAGCCCAAAATTACAAGTGTAGAGATGCTAACTTCAAAGCTTAAAATGACACTCTAAATGACAGAATTGGCCTTAGGCTATTTCTAGAAAACTTGTAGATCTTTTCGTTATCTTTCCAGGGACTCCTAGAATGCTCCATTCGGAATCAGTAGCACCCTATAGGTCCTGCACAAGTCAGATACGTCAAGTGAGCCAAAAATCCGAAAATACGCAACAATTAGCAATTAAGCCCACTTACTTGCCTAGGCCAAAAACTGAATTAGAATAGGAAAATAAAGGTCCAAGAGAGGTCAAATAAACTAAGAAGGATAGAAAAATATTCAACTAAAAGCATTCTATCACTGCGTCATTCTTATTTGGTGATATTCTGACTTGACAACCATAGAGGTGAAAACAAATAGTTTTGTCCTTTGTTTAGATCCATATAATGCACACAAAATCTCCACCCTCCATCCTTCTTGCTGACCAACATAATAAAACTTGCATAAGGGTTGCTACTTGATGTAATATTTCTTGATTTCAACATATGTTTAACCAGTTTTTCAATCTCATTATTATGGTTCTGTGGAGGGATACCTATAAGGTCTCACCTTAGGAATGTCATATCCAGACTTCAATTTAATCCCATCATCATGTTTCCTTGAAGGAGGTAGACCACTAGGGTCCTGAAATACCACCCTAAATTGTTGCACTAAACTTTCCATCCATGTAGGCACCACACATTCATCCTAAACATTTTTGTATGCAGTGTTGAAAACACAACAGAATACGTTATTCTTCACTCCTCAAAGCTTTAAAAATGGACCTTATGGAAGCTACAAACCTCGTTATGGCAGGTTCTCCCTTCAGTACAATATATCCTTCCTCCATAAGAATTTTCAAATTCATCTATTTGAAATTTGGTTTTAGTTGTCCCAAAGCTTGCCTAGCCACTTCATTCCCAAAACCACATCCACCCGATCAACACCACAATTTAAAACCTTGGACAAAATGTTTTTATATATATATATATAACATATTCACACAACAAAATAATATGAACTTACATGTATATTCTTTTTAAGGGTTTGCAGACTCATTAGCTTCCTGTGTGGCCACCTGTGAATTCGTAACTCCCTACACCTTTTCTTCAAGTGTGTGAGGCCCACATTGAGCTCTCTTGCTGCTTGTGACAAACAGATTTTCTTGACAACGTTTTTGCACTGCTATTAATTCTCTCTTCTCTGCATTCCTTACCAATCTCCTTCATTTCACTTACACTTTCTCCATCATTGCATCAGCAAAACACATGCTTATGATCAGAACCATCAATTTCGTTCCAATCAGAAAAGTCATAGTCTAAAATAGAAATTTGTAAGGAACATTATCAAGAAAATGACCTTGTATGCTTAGTGAGGTTGGTTCAATTGGAAGAGTAGTTTCATACAAAATGTCATGAGGATAATAACACTACATATCAATTTTTAAATTACACATCTAATAAGCAATGTCGAATAAGTATTCAGGTGTGTTGGTGATGGAATCAGGTCCGACAAGGGGATACTTCAAACAGAGGAGGTGTCTGTGTTTCATAGTGAAATTGTTTTAGAAAAATATTTTAGAAAACTACAAAGTTAAAAGAGAATCAGATTTCAGTTTTAGTGATTGATTGTGTTGCTTTTTGAACTTGGTTCACATTTGTTTGCACCAGTTCAAAGTAATCAACTGAGACAGCATTGTGTTACTTTGAAGACAATTATGTTCCTTGCAACACAAGTGCTTGCAAAGTTTAGTCAAGCAATGTCAAATGGAGATTTGAGGTTTAGTAGAGCTAGGTTTGGTCTAGAGAAATATTCTTAAAAACCTCTAGTTGATATACATATATGGATGTCAGAGTGATCAACTCCATGTATTAGTTTTCTTTGCTACTATTCAATTTGATTCCAATCTAGATGATTCTTATAATAACCCTGAGTCCTGGCGCGGACGGCGCAAGCATCTGCGCGGATAGCCCTGGTTTTCTACAGAATTTCTTCTGCAGAAACCAGTGCAGAGGTGTGGCGCGGATGGCGTCAGTGTGGCGCGATCAGCGCCATGCCCACTGGAAACTGGCGCGAGTGGCGCCAGGTTCATGCTATCAGCGCCATTGTTACTGGATGTTGGTGCGAGTGGCGCCACAATTCTGGAGTTTGATGCTGTTGGCGGGAGAGTGGCGCGGATGGCGTCCTTGTTTCTGGAGGTTGGCACGGATGGCGCCAGTAGTGGCACGGATGGTGCCATGGGCTCTGGATGTTGGCACGATCAGCGCCAGAGTGGCGCGATCGGTGCGGCATGTCGGCCAGGCCCAGTATAGAAGGGGCATTTTACCAATTTTTGGGCCATTTCCTTTCTTCTTCTTCCTCCAGCGTCCAAACCTCCATTGGAGAGTTTCCCAAGCTCCATGAACCTTGTTTGTGACCCAAATCACTTCCTTTAAACACCCAACTAGTGAGAAACCTCTAGTGAGCTTAAGTCCTTCCTTGTAATCCCTTAAAACCCCTTAATCAGAGAAGTCCCTTTCTTAAGGAAAAGTTGAAGAATTAGAATGTTGTGAGGATGAAGGATTAGCTCTCAGATTGTAGTTTGGTGAACTTTGGTTTTGGCTCTATGATTATGCATGTGTGGCTTGTGTTGAGTGACATAATGATATTGAGACATGCAAGAGCCTTGTTGATGGTTTTGATGTGCCTGAGAGGCCATATGAACGATGTCTTGTGTGTGATATGAACCGTTCAAGCCCTGTGTGTATTTTGAGTAATTGGGCTGTTGAGACCTTTGAGCTCATTGTGTTTGGCTTGTATTGAGTCTGTGGTGACTCTAATGCCATGTTTAAGCTGTGATAGACCTCTGAGGGTCTGTGAGAGGCCTAGTGTGCGCTGGGCTATGATGAACCATAGGTTAGATGACTTTGAGTTATGGAAAGGATTGAGGTTCCTTTCATTGTGGCAGTTGAGGACTGCTTGATATGCTGATGCTTTGTATACTTGAATTGGCTGTGATACGTGTTTTATGTGCTTTTTTAGGGCGTGACACCGAGGGTGTCAGTGGCATAGGCCACAAAGCAGGGAAAGAACTGTAGAGCTCGGCTTTTCCAGGTAAGTTCTTGGTCCAAGCTATCTGACAGTGGCCACAATTTTGAGATGTTGCTGAGATCTCAGTCATGCATCATATAATAAGATGAGCATGCATTTTTCTACATTTCATGACAAGTATGGGTGTGAAAAGGAGATGATTTGATATCTGTATTAAGTAAAGGATAATTAAAGTTTTAGAAATCGTATTATTAAATTATCCGTATTATTTAACTATTTACGTATATTTATCATTTCGTTTATATTTAAACTTTGTTTATCATGACTGACCCTATTTTGTGTCTGGTGGTTGACACCTGTGATGACCCCAAATTATTTGGGCGAGCAGAGGAACAGTGATAATAACTAGGGATGCTGTACAAGAAGATGTGATGAAGATTTTGTGATGATTCCCTGCTTGTTGATGATCTCTACTTTGATCTGTAGTATGGACTGTTTATGCAGCAAACTATAAATTTGTAATAATGGTTTGTGAATGATATGTATGTGTGAACTACTCAAACTACTTTATTTAAATAACGCATAAACTTTATGATTTCTAAAATCGTTTTCAAAATCAACGAAAATTCATTTGGACTTTTATTCTTTCTGTTTTTCAGGAAAAAAATAAACAAAGACCCCGTAATTTTATAAAATAAATACGAAATAAAGCAAAGTAGAAGCGGTCGTTGCACACATTCTAAGACGGTTGTGAACCACCAACCGTCTTAGAATATCACTTTCTAAGATAGTTTTAGGTAACAACCGTCTTAAAATGTGTCTTTCTAAGACGGTTGGTGGTTAACAACAGTCTTAGAAAGTCATTTTCTAAGACGGTCATCAACCGACTTTAAAAAAAAAATTTATTAACGACACCTATAACAACGACCGTTATCTAACCGACGTAGAAAGGGGTAAATAACCAATGTAAAAAGCCTTTTTTGTAGTAATGTTTTCTGGAAAAATAAAGCACACAATTTACAATCATACAATAAACATACTAGTTGTAAGTAGATTCCTAAAGTACTTTTGTTCATTGTTACAATTCTTTAGTTATCCTTACAAGTCTTACTTTTGGTAAGTTACTTGTAAAAAACTAAAATTATTATTTGGGTCTTCGGTGCCATTACCAGAGCCCCAATGGAAGGGTTAATAATTTTACTAAAATTTGAATGTAATTAATCATCGTTTAATTTAAAAAAAAATCCTTAGTATCAATGCATTTTCGACATTGGGTCGTATAGTACTTTACTAAGAATGTTGAACTTGTTGAGGTCTAATCAAATAAAATCTAATCATCCTTATCCGATGGGGCTTCACATGACCCTTTTATTAATAGACCCACAATGGAGCCCATAGGTTTAAAAATTAATACTTTAATTTAAAACTGTTACTCATTCAATATTTTGTTACTAGGAATTTAAAAAAAAATGATTTATCTAGATCATACCAATTTGGCCAGGTAAGTGTGTAAGTTTAGTGGGAGCCACTTCATGCTATTGCAATGATGACTAATTAAATAACCACTTTACTTAAAATCACTTTCCTAGTCATCAAATGATATGAGCAAAAGATAACTCCATCATTTTTAAAATAATTAATCCAATCATTAATCTAGAATTTGAAATTCATAATGATAATTAATTTGAATTGAAAATTATTTTTTAAAAAAGTTTCTAAACATAATTTCCCAAATTCCCTCATTATTGTCATAATGATCATTAATCTAGTCATTGGGACATAATAACCATTAACAAAATAATTTAAATTCAAAATCAATAATGACCATTGATTAAACAAAGGTCATAAATCTTAATATCCTAAATTCTCTCATTATTTTCATAATTATCATCAATCAAATAATTTGAATTCAAAATCAATCAAAATTACCATTAACATAACAAAATTTATGCATGATCAAGTAATCACCAGTACTGGGATATGGCACAAATATTTTATATATGGCATGTTATCACGCAAATCATGTTATCACATATAATCCATCTATTCATAAAAATGGTAATTATAAAACTTTAATCCATGATTTCCTAAAAAAATAAAAATGTCTTCTTCTCCCTTTGTTGTTTTTCAAGTCAATCCATCATGAACCTCCGATCACCTAGCCCACCATATGGAAAGAACCTCCATGGAGAGAAGAGCACGCGGCCATTTGAACCACTAGAAAAGGACGTCGAACACGCTCTCACGCGCCGCATTTATACCGGAGTGTGAGTACGCCCCAGCCACTTATAATGGCGCGTGGAGGCACGTGCGGCACATGTGGCAAAGGCTCTGATTTTGGTTCCATTGTTTTTTTGTACTCTTTCACGCTATGGCCTCAAATTTTCCATAAAAGCTTCAGATAGTCACAAACAGACTCAAACAGTGACGGATATACATCTTTTTGGATACAAAAATTGAACATTTCTCTCTTACAACAATAAAATTGCTAAACAAAAGAAAAAATCAAGGAGAAAACCTGATCAGAAGGGACCAGCCTCCTTGTTACATATCCAAAAGAAATACATTCAAATGTTCTACAATGGATTAAAGAACATATTTTATAAAAACCATACATCTTATGAAAAAAATTATAAAAAAATACATAGAACCATATGTGTCATATCACATAAAAGACTAGATCAACATCAAACGTACAGTCCAGGCTCTGATACCAATTGAAGGATTCCATAGAATCTGCGGAAGCGTATTGGACCTAGTACATTTGAATGTTATAAGATCATCCTCATCTTTCTAATCAAAAGGAAAGAATTACCTCTTGAAGCGTGAATGCAATATCCTCCTTTTTCTTTGGTGAGTCCTTTCTTAGCCTCCTCAATCAGCTACGAATGGCAAATATTTTGTGCTATTCTCGAATAAGAGAAAGGGAAAGTGTGTGGGCACTTTTCTATTTCAGAGAGATGATGGCAACTCTTATCTTTGTCTAGAGCAAATAGGATTATTATATAAGAAAATAAGAAACCTAAACCTAGGTTTCTTGTGCCCTTGTCATACACTTAAACCCAATAGCTTTTGTATAAATAGCATTCCCAACAGAAATGATACTTATCCAAGTCAGAGGGCGAGCCCTATCATAGCAGTAAAGTTGTGCCTTGGTCACTGTTGGTCATGGGTTTGAATCTGAAAATAGCATCTTTGCATATACAAGGGTAAGATTGCGTACAATATCCTCCCCCCTTACCTTCGCATAGTGAGGAGCCTTTACGCTACTAATTTAGCATCTTCATTCCAAACACATGTATGGTTAAGGTTGTATGAGTTCTATAGTGTATCTATATATTTAATATATATATATATATATATAATATTTACATATTTATATCCATGTTTTTAATATATATTTAACTTTGCTGCCAACATTAATCGAAGTACTTGTATATTTAGATTGAAACAATAATAATAGTGTTAATTGATTATTAAGACTCATGTTATATCCATTTGTATATTTAGCCTATATTTAACCTATAATTAGTTCAACACTGCAAATTTAATAACTACAGTTCTTGAATAGAAAAAAAAAATTATGCATATTATAAAATAAAGAAGTAGAGTCCAAATTCCTTACTAATTCTGCCACCCACTATGAATTGGGAGCCAAAATACAAATACATTCGTCAACAACAACATTAAGTCTCCAATCACAACTTAAACAACATTAACTAAAATCTAACTAAACATGAACAGAGTACATGAGTCTGAACCATCACCAAAACACTTATCAAAGACAACAGACAAACACAACAAAACAAAACAGCCCTAACTACATAACTCTGCTTCTTCAGCAAGTACAGACTAGTAACTTGCCATCAAATCTTCTTAACCTTGATCTTTTCTTCAAAGATTTCAGTGGCAAATGCATTTCCGGTTGAATCTGGAAAGGTTCAACATCCATACCAAGACCAAGTGTCTTCCCTTTGATGTTGGAATTTTCAACACTTTTGTCCTTTTCAAAAGAGCCACCTCCCACTTGGTTGATATTATCTGCACCTTCCAATTTTTCTGGTTATGTAGGTATCTACCAAAAATAGTCCCAACAGGAGTTAATTCCTCTGAATTGTTCAATTCAAGCTCAATTACTTTGGATTGACTAGCAGAACCACATTCCATAAGATTGATTATTAAGACCTTTGACAAAATAATATCTTCATTCTCATTTCTAGCATGTTTCTCCTTAATCAGAGTGACATCCTCTTAATCCTTTGAAAGGTTAGTTGCTTCATCTTCCTGAGTTTTAAAAACATTTTCCAATGCAACATCTTCAAAGTTGTCCATAAGATCATATGCCAACAGAGAAAATGAATTAAATTAATGTGAAATACTATACTATTATTTTATATTTTATATTTTCTTATTCAAAACTTAATTAGTATGTATAACAAACTAATGACAGAATTTTGGAAGCTTCCTCTTCCATTGATTCCTTGAATCGTTTCATGATTGCAACATCAGTGCATATTTTTTGCACCCTAAATGATTGACCAAATCTAGAAGTTTTTGCCCTCCTAACATCCAATTTGAATAAAATGGACTTGTCTTTCAAATCAGTAATTTCTTTAGGAAAGCTTCCAGCAACACCATCCTATATTTGAGAAAATCCAATATACAGAGATTAGTAATTGTTGGATATAGGGGGAGCAACAAGAAGAATGAAGCCTATGATTTAGAAGAATGTTGAGCTTTTCACATGCCTTGAAGATTGTAATTCAAATGAAGTGTAGGAGAAGGCAATCTTTTGATCCTTGCATTGCATGCACATAATAATTAACATGCTTAAATGTTTTCATTAAAATATCAAAGCTACTCACTATTTGAAAAAGGATTTAATTGAGTAATGTTTTTGGAAAAATATAATTTCACTATTTTAATCAATTACTCAGTGGATTAATCGATTATTTGGTTCGTATTTGAAACTGAAAAAGCTTTGATGAACACATTAATCGATTACACAACTCTTGTAATCAATTACATAGTGTAAAATGGATTTTGTGCATTGCTGTGTTAATCGATTACCATTATTCGTAATCGATTACATAAGCTATTTGAAAAGGCTTACTTCACTGCTTTAATCGATTACCATAAAATGTAATCGATTACACAAGTTGTTTCTGCAATAAAATTTTTCTGTTTTAATCCACTACAGCTCGGGTTAATCAATTATTTTGTTTGTTGTGAAACCCAGAATGAAGTCTTGAACACTTTAATCGATTAAGTGACAATTTAATGGATTATGTTAGCTATTTTAATCAATTATTTGGTGCGCGTAATCGATTATAGGTTGTTATAAAAAGCTATTATAAATAGAAAAAAGGCTTGGCTTGAAATAGAACTTGAACACTTCAAATTTTTTTAATATACACAAGCCTTCTAAGAGTTTGAAAGTAATTTTCTGGGTTAACTAAGCTTCTGTCCCACTCTTTAATCTTCATGGGTATTGAATGATTTCTTGGGCAAGAGATTTCAAAGAAATGATGGAGAGCATGTTTTGAAATTCTTTTTCTGCATTCAACTCTGATTGATAACTCATATACATTCATAATCATTGGATCATTAGGTTGTTTCTCTCCATTATCTTTGGTTGTAAATTTGTTTTTGTGTTGTTTGTTATTTGATGTTATTGTAAAAGGGTTCTTTGAAGCTTGGGCTAGAGTAGTGTTCTCTAGGGAAGAACATAGCAGTGTTCTCTGGTTCTTGCTCACTAGAAGTCTAATAGGATTTTAGATTTCTATTTTTTATCTAGTGTTGATAAAGAGAGTTTGTTGTAAAGCTTGTAAGAACAGGATTTTATAATAGTGGAACTCTAATCTAGTGTTGATTAGAAGAATCTGGATATACCTTCTTTTGAGAAGTGAACCAGTATAAATTCTTGAATTATTTTTCTATTCCTTCATCTTTATCAGTTATTTTACTCATTTTATTCTTGGCATCATTATCATTACTCAACAAGTTCTGTTTTGAGCTATTGGTTTCTTGGGATGAGTGATTTGATTGATTAAAAGTGTTATTGGTTTAAAAGTGGTGAAGATCCTTTAACTCTGATATTATAAACAAATTTTTTATACCAAGATCAAACCAATTCACCCCCCTCTTGGTTATTGTGGTTATTCCTATTGTTTTCAGTAACCATATGACCAAATAAGCAAATATCCCAAATAATCAAATACAATTTGTATGATGCGTGAATTTAGATGATAATCATACCTTTTGGTGCATTTCAAACATGTTGTTACAGGACTTGTTGAATAGAATTGTAGCTTCACAATCCTAAATCACAAAAGTTGTCGAGTTTGTGTCATCACTAACCCTAACCTTGATTCGGTACCTAAACATCACATTGCATATATAACTAAACATTACCTCAGAATATAAGTAACACGATTGTATAGGTTACACAGTCAATAACATTGATACAGATGTCACCTTAAGACCACATTGACAACATGTTTGTTACATTTAGGACAAAAGAACATGTTGGAATCTGGATACATAGCCTACTACAGGTATAGGTTGTGTACCACCATTCTTCATCATCCACAATATGTTTGATAATATATAAAACCACAATAGAAAAATCCTACAATACCAACAATACAAAAACAAATTATTAAGAAAAGTTTATTTAATATAACAGTAACTTTTAAATGTTTATGCATATTATATTATTATTACCTCCTTGCATTCTTTAATCCATTCAATCTTTTTCATTGGTGTAACTTCAAGAAAATCAACCACCGCACTAACTATCACTAAGTTGACTGAAACTTACACATGGTGAATCCATATTCTGAAGCATCCTGCAAGTACAAATCACATGACAATCAATACAAAAATGCATTTTAATATTCCAATCTTAGAATCTACTAATCTGACAACAGTTTTAAGAATAAAAAAACCTATACATGTTCAAGCAACACCAAACAAATATAGTACCTATTTGCTAGAACATTGGAAACCTCAAAATTTGCATTGTACACCACTTTCGTACCATAGATATAGATTTGGAGATGTATTTTATCTACATAAATACATCATCACATCACTATAGAAATCACACCAGAATAACAAAATAAATAACTACAACTACAACTATTTCTAATACCTTGAAAAGTCTTGACTTTGGAAAATTGAACAATGACCACAACATTGTCAACTTCTCCAGATGCCAAAAAATCATTTAGTTCATCCACAAATGAACCAAAAAGAATACACTCAATTCGATCACTAATTTAAAAGTCATTTATCAATCCAAAAACTTTAAAATAGATAAAAGAAAGAAAAAATTGAAATTTAGAAAATTGGTATCAATATCCACCAACCTCTATTTAGATAACAATCATCTTGCTCCTTCTACCATTTCTTTCATTTTCACGTTTAGTGCCCACACCAATCAGCATCCCCATCACATCTAAGTTAAAGTAAAGACATTAGCTAAAACACTTTTGTCTAATTAATACTAACACAGAAGATAAACTATAATTTTTGAAAATAAATTACGTATTGAACTAAATAACTTACCCACTAAGTAGTCATTATCATAACGACCACCAACAATATCACTTATAGGTACAAAATCATATGGTTTATGAGGAACATACTCATTTTCTGCCAGTATAACCTTAGAAGAGTATTGAAAAGAAATCTTATATTTGTTGTGGGATGTTCTATAAATACCATCATTTTCAGCAACCTCAAAAAACTGGATTGAATAAACTTTGTCTTCCTTCAAAGCATTTTGAAATTTGTAAATTAAAGCCCTTTTGATTGAACCATGAACTCTATCCCCCTACAACCAATCACAATGGGTTAATCTTTCAGAAAACTGAAAATCACAAAATGGAATAAAAGGTTCTAAAATTTAAAAACACGAAGTCAAAAAAGTTTCAACAAAAATGCATACCTTAGAGTCCACGAAAACTTTCCATGGAAAAAGACCATTTTTGGGATGAGTTTTCCTTCTGATTGAATACATCGACACCATCCATGTTCGGATCACCCTCACCAATATCCTCTAACAATCCTTTTCAGCAGTAATCTCAGCAACATAGTTGTATTTGTTAGCCACTTTTCAAAAGAAAAAACAACAACATCAAAAACAACAAGTTGTATTTCTTCAGCAAATTGTTTTTCAGCAACTGCGCAACATAAATCATCCCTTAGTTTTGAGTTATTTATAGCAAAATGTAGTGGGAAGACAAACGAAATTCAAATTCAAAATGGAGAAAATTTCCAATTTTCTAAAATTTCCTTCTTCAATCACATTTATACTCTAATCAGAAAAAACATTAACCTATGCGAACCTCCAAAATTGCCAATTACAATATATTGTAAACCCTAAAGGCTTAGACTCTCCTTCTCTGGTTCCAACATCTGCTGCGTGATAGTCCTTGTTGGTTTCTACTTGTAGCTGTATGTAGATAATACTTTCAGGTCCTCTTCTCAAAAACTTCTATTTGTTGTGTGTGTTATGCTCCCTCTGTTGTGTGATAGTTGTTCTCTGCTTCCAACACCTGTTGTGTGCGTCATAGTTCTGCAAAGGACCGCAAGTGGACTTCAAACATATACAATTTTAAAAAGTAACTTTTTCCACTGAAGTAATTTTGTATCTATTGTTTATAGCCAGCATAATGGGCTTTGTATGTAATGGACCGGAAGTGGCCTTTTGAGAAGAAGCAATTTTCCTAAAATAGATAAATTTTGAAAAGCAAATTTTTCCTCTGCTTCACCAAGTGGTGACACCTATATTTTGTTGCCAAAAAATGTAATTTATGGGTTCTTGTTATTATTATGGATGTAATGTGTGCATATACTTCGGTTGAAAATGAATTAGGTTATATTATTTGAATGACACCATAAAATTTTAAGATATTTTTTTAAAAAAAAGAATCAACAGCTAATTTTTATTCCACCATTCCCTTCTAATTTAAAAATTACAGAGAGAATTTTTCGTTGCATACAAATTTTCCCACAGTTTCATATCCAATAAAAAAACTACTGATGAAATCAATAAATATAAAAAGATTGTATGCCTCATGAACTACTATTAAATCCCAAATAATACATATTAAAATTTTCAACAAAAAAATCATATATAAAACCAAGTGGTCCTCATGTTTAACTTAAGCACATAAAAACATACTCCATATAGTAATCATAGATACATTAATCATGCTAACTTATTTTACAATATTTCTATGACATTCATTGAATCGGCAGATAAGCAATGCTTAAGTTCAAGGAACTGGTCTCGATTTAAACTCTTACCAATCTCGTCAGACTTACTTAATTAACAATAAAATTACTTACATAATTTGAAATATACTTAGCTTGATATTTGAATTGTAATTGAGTGTGTTCACTTTATTTCTTTTTTATTATCATAATTAAATTATTTTATAAACAAAATTGTATATGTTATCTCTTATATTCTTGGATGAAGTGTTTCTTATGACCCAAAACCTTAACACAGTTTTTTGAAAATGACTAAGTAATAAAACAATCATATTTTTCCTTGTCTTTTCAAATGTGTTGTTGCATTTATTATGAAATATGAGTAGTTCTTATATTAGCTATGATCTCGATACAAGCTACTGAAGTAGCTAAACAAAGGAAAAAAGGTAGAATATGTCTTACATATGTTAGAAAAGAGAAAAACTTTTTGGTATAAATTGTCATTATTTTTTACATTGTCAAACTATTGTTCTCTTCAACCTTTTCTGATTTGATATGTCATGCATTTTAATGTACACCTGAATGGAAAAAGCTTATTTTCAACAAATATTTTATCAAGCTTTGATAAGAAGATTAGAGAGTGAAGAATATGAAGGCTACAAAGTTACAAAGTGTGAAAATTCTAACAAGCTTTATGACTTTCTAAACCATTACATAAAAGCTCTAAGACTCCCATATTCTTTGTAATCACAAAGCTATTGTATTGGTGTTTATCTTGTAAAAGCTCACTCTATGAGTTATCTTTCAAAGACTTATATTTGTAAAAGCTTGGTGTGGCTTAGTGAAAAAAAGTACTCGGTTCAAGTTATCTTGAGTTAAGATAATGTTGGTCGCAACAAATTTTTTAAAGATGGACTTCCTAAATCATCTTATTTTTCATCTTTACTTTGGATTGGTTTGAAGCCTTGCATTTCGAGCATTTTAGAAAATTCTGTTACAACTGGAGGTCTAATGATTGTTAGAACTGTTGGATATAGGGGAGCATCATGAAGAGTGAAAGACTTTGATTCAGAAATATGTTTTGAGCTTTCAACATGCTTGAAGTGCCTTGAAGTTTTGTAAATGAACCAAGTTTAAGAGAAAGGCAATCTATTGATCCTTGCATTGCATTCATTTATCCATTAACAAGCTTAAAAGGTTTTCATTAAAACATCAAATTTTTTATCTTTTTTATTAAGGATTTAATCTGATTAAAAGGTTTTTGGAAAAATGATTTTTTACTGTTTTAATCGATTACTTAATAATATAATCGATTATTTTGTTCTTTGTTCAATCTGGAAAAACCTTTATGAACAACTTAATCGATTACTTATCGGATTAATTGATTATTTGGCCTTTGATTGAAACAGAACTGCTTTGTTAAATGTTTTAATTTATTACTTACTTAGTGTAATCGATTACATAGTTGAAAAAAATATTTTGAGCCTTTCTGTGATAATCGATTACCATTTTTCGTAATCGATTACATAGTTCATTTGGTAAAAGCTTATTTTTTGACTTAATCGATTACCAAAAATCGTAATCGATTACACAGTTCATTTTGTGAAACTGAACTTTCTATTTTAATCGATTACAGTTCGATTTAATCGATTATTTTGCTCGTTGCTGAAACCCATAATCCTTCTTTAACATTTTAATCGATTAAGTGATAATTTAATCGATTACATAAGTGTTTTAATCGATTATCTGGCACGTTTAATCGATTACAGTTAGTTACAAAATCTGTTATGAATAAGTTTGAAGGCTTGACTTGTTTTCTAACTTGACCACTTCGTATTTCTAAGTATACACAAGCCTTCTAAGTCTTTCAAAGTGATTTACTGAGTTCTATTACTTCTTGCTTCATCAAAAACATTCATGGGTCTTTGAATGATTCTTGAGCAAGAAATTTTTCAAGGTTAAGGAAAAGCATGTTCTGATTTTGTTTGCTATTCAACCTGACTTGGTAACTCATGTGCATTACATTCATTGGATCATCAGGTTGTTTCTCTCCTTAATCTTTGGTTGTAAATTTGTTTTGAATTTCTGTTGTAATTGGCTATTGTAAGTGGGTTCTTCTTGCTTGTGTCTAGAGAAGGTTTCTCTAGTTAAAGAACAGAGTAGTGTTCTCTAGTTCTTGCTCTTTAGAAGTCTAATAGGATTTTAGATTTCTATTCTTTATCCAGTGCTGATAAAGGGAGATTTTGTAAAAGCTTGTAAGAACAAAAATTTATAATAGTGGAACTCTAATTCAGTGTGAATTAGAAGAAACTGGATGTAGCTTCTGTTGTGAAGTGAACTAGTATAAATTGCTTATGTTTTTGTTTTTCCATCTCTATTACTTATCTTGTTCATTGATTCTTTGATTCATATCCATTGTCCAACAAGTTCTGTTTTGAACTATTGATTTGTTGGGACTGAATTATTTGATTGAGTAAAAAGATTTCTTGGTTTTGAAAGTGATAAAGATCCTAAACTCTTATTTGAATTAATTTTAAAATACCAAGGTTTTAACCAATTCATCCCCCCTCTTGGTTATTGTGAGTATTTCTATTATTTTCAAGAACTGGACAATCCAATATGTTACATCTAGAAGATCCAAAACTACCCATAGTTTTGATGATAAAAAAGATATAAAGTATTGATAGACTAATGGTTTATGTGAAGTGAAACATGACATATTTGAGATAAGCTCATATGATAAAAATTTCTATCTTAATGCTTTTACAAGTTATCATCCAACATGCTAATGAAACTTGTTTTAATAATAATTTTATTCAACGTCCAATGTGCTGTTTTTAAACAAGTGTCCAATGGTTTGTGATCCTTGAACATCCTCCAAACAAAAAGGAGATAGATAATGGTAATTGAGGTGTATCAGTGTCAGAAACGTGTTTGACATGACGACACTTTGAACAAGAGACGTGTTCGTGTTTCAGACAATTTCCCTACCTTTAAAATGGAACAATGACATTATAACACATTGTGCACCTCATGCCAAGCAATTCAAGTCAGAATAATTTGGTTTGTTTTTTAGGTGCTTCATGTTATGATAAGAGTGCGTTGTAACTTGTTATGTGAAAAATGTGATAACTGAAAGTATATTGATGGTTGAGAAACATGTATGGTGCTAAATTGGCCAAGGAGAAAACGCTTTGATGCTTGTTAGTTACATACGCGGTCCTTATAATTGTTGGTTTTTTTGTAATAAGCAAAATTGTTGTTGTGTTGATTTTCTTATGTACAAGTTTCAGTTGAGTTTTGAGGACATTAAGATTTGGTGGTCTAGAAAAATTATATTTCACAAACAAGGTAAAGAGAGTATTTGGAAAGAGAAATAGAGAAGTGGAATTTTCTCATTGATAGGCCTATGCACTAGGGATGGCAACAAGATGGGATGGGTTTTCCTATTCTTATCTTTGTCCCATAAAAGGCGAGGCGGATTTGGGAGTTTATAAAGGACAAAGTGAAAAAATGAAACTTAGTCTCATACCCATCAGGTTTTAACGGTTTCAAAAAACCCATGGAGAATTCATCTTACATCTTTTATAAAAAAAAAAAAAAAAGTTGTTCACATACTTTAAATAAAAAATAGATTAAATATTAATAACATTTTAATTCAATATACATATATAATTTAATAAAGAATAAATAACTTAAACATATTTAAGAATTAAATCATATTTTTAATTAAAATCATCATTTTTAATTTTGTTAAAATTAGTATTATAATTATAATATTATCTATCTATTAAAATATAATTATTTTATATTTTAATAATTATAAAAAATAAAATAGGAAATAATTACATGATTATATAATTAACAATAACATTTAATAATATATATAATAATAGAATTATATATAAATATAAAGTACATTATTAATAATTATAAAAATATACGTAGTTGGACAGGTGTTGGGACGAGGTAGGGTGTGACACCCAACCGTGCCCCTGCTTCCGCAAGTCAGGGAAACCCGAACCTGACTTTGATCGAGTTTTATCAGTCAAACTTGGAAATAAAAAAATGAAAATATAAAATAAACACTCAAACCAAGTGATATTTTCCCATCCTAGAACTTGTCTTCATATATTGGGCAGCCAATTCTTGTGTGCATCCCCTTTTGTAGATTGCACGATGAGAAAGATATATTTTAGAAGGAGTTGCAAAGTGTGAGATAACTTTTCACCATTAGATAAATTTATTTTAAATTTGATGGTTACAAATATTTCTTCTTTTTTTTTGTTCTTTCCCAAATAATATAATGCCCACCCTTTAGTTTAATATATATAAATCCTTAATTTGAAATCTAGCAATAATTAAGTTTCTTGTTCCTTTTCAAGATTGTATTTTGTGAGAAATTGTTCAATTATGCCATCATATCTTCTTTCATGAAGGATTTAAATTGTTATCTTCTCTATATATTGTTTATAATTATATTTAATTATTGTCATTGTATATAGTGTTTTTTTATGATATTATAACCATTACAAATTAATTATATATAGTATGTGTTTTTATTAAGTAGATTAAATTATAATAAATTTTATAATACTTTTGAATTAGTGAAAATAATATAAAGGAAAAATCTTCATCAGTTTTATGATCACACAATCCATTTTAAATACTATGTAATGTGTGCATATACTTTGGTTGAAAATGGATTAGGTTGTATTATTTGAATGATTACATAAAATTTAAGATATTTGTTTTTTTAAAAAAAATCAATAGAAAATTTTGAATCCATCATTCCCTTGTAATTTAAAAATTACAGATCAAATTTTTCATTGCATACAAAATTTTCCCACAATTGCATATCCAATAAAAAAAAATAGTGATGAAATCAAACAAATATAAAAAAAGGTTGTATGCCTCATGAACTACAATAAGATTCCAAATAATACATATTAAAATTTTCAAAAATAAAAATAAAATCAAATATAAAACCAAGTGCTCCTCATTTTTAACTTAAGCACATAAAAAAATACTCCATATAGTCAATGTTCAATGGGCATATAGTAATCATAGATACAATAGTCATGTTTTGCTTAATAAATAATAAAATTACTTATTTAATTAACAATATAAATTACTTATTTAATTTGAAAATATGCTTTGCTTGATAGCTTAATTGTGATGGAGTGTGTTCACTTTCTTTTTTTCATCATCATAAATGCTTTTATAAAAAGATTTGTATTATTATCTCATATTTTTGGATGAGGTTTTTCTTATGACCTAAAACCTGAACGTGATTTTTTCAAAGTAACTAAGTAATAAAATAATCATATTTTGCCTTGTGTTTTCAAATCTAGTGTTGCATTTATTATGAAATATGAGTAGTTCTAATATTACTTCTGATCTCGATACAAGCTACCGAATTAGTTAAACAAAAGGAAAAAGATAGAACGTGCCTTACACATGTTAGGAAAGAGAAAAGCTTTTTGGTATAAACTATCATTATTTTTGGCATCATCAAACTATTTCTCTTTTCAACTTTTTGTGATTTGATATATGCATTTAATGTACATTAGAATTGGAAAAAGCTTATTTTCAACAAATATTTTATTAAGCTTTGATAAGAAGATTGGAGAGTGACCAATATGAAGGCTATGGAGTTACAAAGTGTGAAAATTCTAACAAGCTTTATTACTCTCTAGACGATTACAAACAAGCTCTAGAACTCTAATATTCTTTGTAATCATGCTTATCTTGTAAAAGCTCACTTTATGAGTTATCTTTCAAAGACTTATCTTTTTGAAAGCTTGGTATGGCTTAGTGAAATAGAATACTTGGGTAAGTTTTTCTTGAGTTAAGATAATGTTGGTCGTAGCAGATTTTTTAAGGATGAACTTCCTAAATCATCTTATGTATCATCTTAACTTTGGATTGGTTTGAAGCCTTACATTTCGAGCATTTTAGAAAATTCTATTAAACTGGCGGTCCAATGATTGTTAGAACTAGACGGTCCAATATGTTATATATGGACGATCCAAAAATACCATAGGTTTGATGATAACAAAGATGAAAAAGTGTTGATAGACTATTGATCCAGGTGAAGTGAAACATTACATACTTAAGATAACCTCATATGGTAAAAATCACTATCCATATGCTTTTACAAGTTATCATCCAACAACCTAATGAAACTTGTTTTGTTAACAATATTATTCAACGTCCAATGCGATGCTTTTAAACAAGCGTCCATTGATTTGTGAAAACTAGTACTTATGTATTAAAAAAAAGACAACTAACTTACACAATGATTTATATTCAATTAGTTAAAATCCAAACAGTGTTGTCTTCATGTGAAAGCATGTTAAGGATGATACACTCATGCTACATTTGAATTTTCCCTCTTGATGTATAACTGTAATATTTTTCTAACATTTGAATTTCATGTGTACAAAGGCAAAGACAAATAAAATGTCATCAGTGACAATATCAATTGTATAAGTAGTGGAGCAAAGAGCTGCAAAAAATATTGTACCTTTATCCATCTCTATCTCCTCAACAAGTTGTCACATGGTAAAAAAAGACAAGTTGTGATAACGAAAATATTTGAGGAAGGTGAAACCCAAAACAGATAGTTTTCTAAAGCCTATAAAAGCAATCTTAAGAAGCAACACAATATAAGAGAATTAATCAAAATTACAAAAGTGTTGTATCTCTATCAAAAATGTTGGACGCACAAAAAGTCTTATTTCTTTCTTAACAAAGTTAATTATTGAATTCAAACTTCATTGTATATCCTCTCTTTGAGAGATTTGAATATTGTATTCATTCAAATAGTTGTTTCGAAAGCCAGGAGATTAAGAGTGTGTCAGAAGTGGCCTAGAGAATACTTGTTGTAGCCATGAGTGACAGGTTAGAATGAAATGTTTTGTAACCAGTTTGAAGAAGTGGAACCCGGAGAACTGAATATAGCTCAGATTGAGTGAACTAGTATAAATCAAGTGTTTTTACTTAAGCTTTTGCCTTTAAACTTATATCCTTTTCTGCAAACTACTACACACTTGGATGCACAAGTTTCTTATTGAAACCCTTTATTAATATCTATTGGACACTCTTTGAAAACTGCTTTTGAACTTATTAATTGAAAATAAATTTCATATTTTGTCCTACACGTAATTCAACCCCCCTTTTAGTGTGATATTTGCTATTTCAAATTTTGCTTGGCGAGTAGGCTTTGGTAATCACATTATGTTTTGGGTGAAATGTTGGCTATCTTAGCCCCTGGTAGAGTTGCTAAATATTCTAAGGTATTTGTGTAACATTCTAAATGCAAGGTTTGGTGACTTTATTCGTGATAAACAATGGCCGATCCCTCCCTATTTTTAGTAGCTTTTTCCTTAAGTCATAGTTGAGATCAAGTCCACTTGTATTCCCATAAAATATTGTGAGGACTATCGAATATGATGTCCTTTAGACTCAGGTCTTCTTTCATTCAAAGATGTTTTCACCTTCTTTCAACCTTAGTTTGTATATGTATCATGGAGCAAGCTAATTTGGCATTAAGGTATTCCACCTTTAAAATCTTTTACATTATAGAGATGGATTCATAATCGGCTTCTAACTGATGACAATCTAAAAAAGTATGGCATGGCTTTTGTGTTGAAACAACCCATCACTTATTTCTTGATTGTCTTTTATGTTGAATATTTGAATGTGGATGAGTCATTTGACCCAATGTAACTTGAATTTTGTATCCCCTCCACATATTCTAGATATTAACCGTACTGCTTCTAGTCCCCAAGCTATGGATGTTCTCTTATCCTTTGTAACTCATGTGGTTGATCTTTTTTGGTGCAGTAGGAACCAAGTTAGATTCTATAATGACCATTTATCACCAACCTACATTTCCAATGGAGTAATTATTGTTGCTTCCACTACGGGCAACTTCTCAACTGGTACTATGTCAAATGTTATGGATAAGTTCTCTTTGTTTAAAAATTTGAATGTACCAGGTCATTTGCGAAAGGCTCCCTTGATTGTCCCAATTCTTTGGTATCCTCTTCTCTTGGATTGGACTAAAAGAAATACAGATGGGGTTGCCCAAGGCTATCTTGGGCCAACAACTTCTAGTGGTTTTTTAAAAACCATTTTGGTGGGTTTCTTGGAGGATTTTCAAGAAGTCTTCTAATCTCATGTGTTTTCCATGCAGAGCTCAAAGTCGCAATGATAGCTATTAAAACAACTTATTCTAAGGGTTAGTGGAATTTTTGGCTTGAAAGTGACTCACTGTTAGTGGTTCGGGCTTTTAAGTCCACAGTCTTGCTTCCTTAGTCACTAACACGTACACAAAAAACAAAAATTGTGATTGCGGCATTTTATAAATAATTTTAATTAAAAAAATTGGTAGAATTTGAAATTCCATTAAAAATTAAAGAATTTCAAATTCTTTTTCTTAGAACTCACACTTGACTCGCTCTTGCTCCTTAGTCACTAACACGTACATAGAAAATGGGACGGATCGTCTTGAAGAATTAAAATTTAGGAAATGGGTTTTAATTTCCTTTTAGGGATGAATATTAACACCAAACTTAAAAATAAGGGAGAAGGTAAATAATAAGTCATAAGTTTGATAACCACAAGTTGTCTTGATAAGATCAAATTAAGTTGTTTGCCTAAGAACTAAGAAAAGATCTCATAAAAGGAGAAAAGTCAGATTTCATTTGAATTCAACTTGTCCAAAGCTATAAGGTTACCATTTCTTATAGGTTAAGCTTTCCTCTAAACTTTCACAAGGAATTAAATTTCCATTAAAATGAAATTCCCACTTAGTATTGAAAACCCCACTAGAAATGAATTCATATTGTTGCGAACTTGGCAAGTGTACCGACCGTACAAGTAATAAAGTAATAAGAAAGTATCGTCTACACGAGGATTGAGACACTAACTTATTCGTAATTATTATCTTTAAATTGGAAGGAATAAAAATAAAGTAATTTTTGTTTTGTGTTGTGATTTGAATTTAGAAATTATAATAAAACTGAATTAAAATTAATAATTGCAAACACAATATAAATTAAGGATTATGCAGTAATGAAGAAGAATTGTGGTTAAAGCATAATAACCTCTGCTCCCTACTTATGTAATTGAATGGATAATTAATTTCACTTAATATAATTGCTCAAAGATATGCCTTATATAATTAGTTAAACCCTGATTCCTCGATCATTTTAACCCTTTAATCCTAATCAAGAATTCTAATCCCTTAGCAACCCCTTTTCAGATTAAGCTTTAGGCTGGTTCCTAAACATCAAGATAACAATAATTAGTAATAAAATTAATGATAAAACAATTTATATCTATTTTAAGCCTTTATTTGATATTTTATGCTTAATTTCTTAATTATTTTATCCTAAAAACTACATATGCTAGCAACATATCACCTATTAACCATTATAATGGTTTAGGAAGCCTAAAAAAATCATAAAATCGACCTAGAACATATGAAAAGTCATATGTACTTATGACATAAAAAAAATGAAAGTTCGTGAAAAATTAGAAAATAAGCCTTATTTGGTTCTTTAGCCCTAAAGCTATATAATTCATCCAAATAAATTTCAGCCCATACATGCATCAAGTGTTAGGCTCAATGTGCTTTTCAAACTATTGTCTTTAAGTTTGTTGAATTTATCTCCAAATTGTAGAAATCAACAATTCTTGGATTGAGTATTTATTTAGTTGAACCTTCTTTAGCTTGCACCTTCATGATTAAGCTTTGAATTTTTTCTTCTTCTTTTAGCTTTTTCTCTTATCAATGAGTCCTTCATCCATTGCAAAAGATCTTCGAAATTATTAGATCTTGGCAGATTCACATCACCAACTATTACTTCTGTGTGTTTTTGAATAATGAGAGGTTTTGAATTCCATTATAACTTCACATCTTGGGTGCACTAATATGTTGTTCATGACATAATTTGTAGTTGCATTCAACATGAGCATAGTTCTTAAGTTGCCATAACAAAGTGTTGCAAGTAAAACACACCATTATTTTCTTAGAACCATTTGAATAATCACATTGAGGGGTTTCAACTAAGTTCTAGCAAATATAAGTTATTATTTGTGCATACTCATTTAGAGTTTTGCCTAAGGACTCCATTGCCTTCATGAGATAATGTTTGAGCTTAACATCATAATTGCTAATTACTTTCTCCCCCAATGTCCACGAAATAGGTGAATTAGTTTGGAAAAACAAATTATACTAGATAGACTAAGTTAAGAAAAAAAGGACATAAGTAACAAAATATAGTTAAACTATAAGAATAAAACCTATTTCTTCTTATAGAGTCCAAATATACGAATATCACCTATTCTTCTTATAATTTTACTATACTTCATTACTTATGTCCTTGATTTTTAACTTAGTCCATCCGATTTAATTTATTTTCCCAGATTATTTTACATATTTCTTCGACATTGGAGTCCTTAGGAAAAACTATGAATAAGTATGCACATATAGTAACTAATATTTGTCGGAACGAATTTGAAACCCCTTAATGGGATGATTCAAATGGTTCTAAGAAAATAATGATGTGTTTTACATGCAACACTTTATTAGATAAATTGTTATAGCAACTTAAGAACTATGCTCATGTCAAATGCAACTACAAATTATGCTCATGGACACCATATTAGTACACCCAATGCGTGAAGTTATAATAGCATTCAAACCTTCTCATTATTCAAAACAAACAAAAGTAATGGCGAGTCTAAAGTGATTAGAGCAACCAACTTCGAAGTCAATTCTGATATAAATTGTCCACGATGATGCGGTTGAAGAACAACAATGTGCCTGATTACTCAAAATATACTATAAACATTATTGATCATAGTCATAACACCTAAAACAAATTACAGACACAAATACAATCAAAGAAGAAGCACAAAGAACAAGATATGAACCAAAAATCAAAATATACAAATAAAGGGAAAAAAGTAGAAAAAGCTTAAGAAAGATATGATATGGAAAAAAAGAACTAAGAAGAATGGGCAAAAGAAAACCTTTGAGTGATGAGAAATCCAACAACAAAAAGCACAAATGATAAAGAAACCAATGAAACCTTATCAAATAAAAAAATGAAATCAATGGAATTTAACAACAAAAAAAAATAAAACACAAATCGATAGAAATAAAAAAATGAAACCTAAATTAAGGATATGAGAGACCAACCTTGTGTAAACCACTTAGAAAGTGTGTGTTCTGAATTGAGAGAGAGAGAGAGCAAGCAAACTCAGAGAGAATGAGGATCACCACTGTGGGAGAGCGAGGGTCACAATCGTGAGGGAGAAAGATTGAGGATCGAAATCGCAAGGGAGTGAGTCGAGTAAGTGTCAAGAGCGGATCGTGAGAAAAAGAATTTATTATTCTTTAATTTCTATATGTGAAATTTAAAATTTTATTATTTTTATTAATTAAACTTATTTATAAAAATGTCAAAACTCCATTTCCTTTTAGATTTTTTTACCTAAATGAGTAATTTAACCACAAAGCATTTTAAATTCATTAAAAAAAAATTTCTCCGTAAAATTGATCTATTCATGAAATCCTTTCTAGCTTGGAGAGTTTTCTTATGACCAATGACTGATACGCTGTAACACCCTAAAATTTCGATAACTAAAAATAGATATTTGGTGTATTTGTTGTGATTGTTTGATTATTTGATTAGTTTATATTAATTGAAATGTTATGTGGATTATCCATGTGCAATTGTTTGGTGTAGATGTCAAGTTATGTGGAGTTGTTGGAGTTGCGTTGTAATTGAGTGATTCCAAGTTTGACACGAAACCTATTTTAGTAACATCGTCATTCTGGATTGGTTAACCGTTGGATCTCCTTCAAATTTTAAAGATATGTTTCTAACACACATATGTAACTTTTGACCGTTGGGATTGTAACAATAACGTCTGGAGCATGAGAAATTAATTTTTTTACTGAACCAGAAATTTTAAAATTGAGTCAACTCACCAAGCGAATTTTGCAGGCATTTTTGCTCATCTGGGCGAGTCAAGGTGGTGATAAATACGTACAACAGCCTCTAAATGACAAAAATGGAGCTTCTTTTTTCCTCCAAACAGCTACCCCACCTCCCATCATCATCCTCCACCACCCAAGACCACCGATGACCACCACGGGCTACCGTTGCTTGCCACGAGACCATCGCATGGAGAGGAACCCTTTAAGGAGCGGAATGTTCAAAACCCAACTCGAGGATTCGGTAGAGAACGGAGCCTCCAATCCTCATTTCTTGGTTTCTTTGAGATAATCATGGTTTCCTTGTCTTCTTGTAGCTAGTTTGAAGCCTCTCTTAATATCTCTTGTGATTCGGTACCGTTATTGGCCGTTTCTATACTTCCTTTGAAAAACCTTTGAAAATGTGATGTTGTAAAAGTCTTCTTTTTATGAAACTAATGTCATTTTTGTGATCCTTGTTGAACCCTGGTCACATTGGTGTGATCGAAATTTCAAAATGATGTCTATTGATGTGGACTCTCAAAACATCATTTTAGCCCTTTTTTAAATTTGATTGGGTATTTGACCCCGAATGCTAATGTTAGTCTTGTTTTTGAAATCTATACTAAATTATCTTCAATTTGGTATATAGAGCTCCGCGTTTGGGCCAAAGCACGTGAACTTGAGAGATCCCAAAATGACGTTTAAAAGTTAACAAAGGGATATAGATAGGTAAGCAGAGTTTATTATTTGATTATAGTTTTGATACCATAACTATGAAGATAAGTACATGTCCCTATTGTGTGTTGGTTTTCAAAAAAAACTACATTTTTAACTAATGGGATGTGATGTATTTATGATTGATGTACTTATGATTGATGTATGTTTGTTTCTATTGTGTGCTTGTTTTCGAGAAAAACTGTGTTTTTAACTAATGGGATGCGATGAATTTGTTATTCATGGATAAAACTGTGAATGATGTTGTTGTTGTAATTGATTGGATTTTTGGGAAAAATCTTAATTACGGAGGAGACTCTGCCCAATATTTGTTCCTGGCCATGATCATGCATTGATGGTGTCCATGGTTGTCATTATGTAATGTCGATATACATGGGTACCCATGGGAGTGTATGATTGGTCATCCTTGCGGGGAAGGATTTGTTCCTAGCCATGGTCATACATTGATGGTGTCATGGTTGTATGTTGTGTATATACACGTGGGGTGCAGTGACCAATTGGTTATCCTTGCGGGGAAGGATTTGTTCCTAGCCACGGTCAGTGCATCAATGAGCCCATATTGGTGTGTTAGGTATGTACATAGGGGGTGTATGACTGGGCATCCTTGCGGGAAAGGATTTGTTCCTGGTCATGGTCATACATTGATGATGCCCATGTGTCATACTTCATGTGCATGGATGGAAATAGAATGAAGGCACGCGCGTACCTGTGGGTTTCAGTGGGCTAAGAATGCAGATACTAAGGGGTCATCGGGTTTGAAATTTCCTAGCGACGCTAGCTGATCATCAGGTGGGGGAATGGCCAATGCACGACAAGGTGGCCTTGATAGGCAGTGAATCATTTTTTCTGTGAAAGGCTATTTCCGGGATATGGTACCACATTGCATGCTGATAGATGAGCTAGGTGCATGCATTATTCTATGTATGATTATTTGAGTTGTATTGGATGATTGGTTTGTTGAGTGTGTATTGAAATCATGGATTTTTGTTAATGATTGTGGTGGGTAATGTTGTTTCCTTCCCAATTGCTACTATCTGATGTTTGTTGATTTTATATAATAAGCTCACCCTTGCATTTATTGTACCATGTGGTTGGTACCTGTGATGATCACAAACTTTCGTTCTTGGGAGCAGATGAGCAGCAGTAGATGACCTTGGAGGGAGATTCTTTTTGTTGGAGCAGCCAAGCTGACATGATGACGTTGGAATTCTTTTTGGGAAAGAGTTGTGTTTTGTTAATCAACTCTTTCTTAGTTAGTTCTTCAATTCTTTTTGTTGGTCATGTAAGATTCTAGGTGTAAATATATGTAAAATCAAATTAAGTTTTGATATGTAAATAATATGTACTGGTTCAATATATGCATACACGTGTATTCAATTCTGTAATTGTATCGTGTGTATAATAATGGTATTATCGCAAAAAAATTTACTACCATTTTCATAATCAAATTAATGGAGTTTTCATATTAAAATTGAAATTGCACAATCTAGAGTTATTGGTATCGTAGCGACAAGGCGGGTCGTTACATACGATACCAAAGTCTCTCCTTTAAGAACTCAAAGACTTGTTTTTTTTATTTGCCATTAGATTCAGTCACACCTGTAACGACTTGCCTCGTCGCTACAATATCACTATTCTAAAATGCAAAATTTCAATTTTAAGAACAAATTCTATTAATTTGATTGTGAAAATGGTGATAAATTTTTCACGATATTGAAAATAATAGAAATACTTCACAATAACCAAGAGGGGGTGAATTGGTTAAAACCTTGGTATTTTAAAATCAAATTCAAATCAGAATTTCAGGATCTTGATCACTTTCTGGAAAAATAAATCAATTTACTCAATCAAATGTCTCAGCCCAAGAATTCAATAGATCAAAAACTGAACTTGTTGAACAATGGATGTGAATCAAATAATTAAAGATCAATGAATTAGATGAGAATAGAGATATAGAATCAACACACAAGCAATTTATATTGGTTCATTTCAAAACTTGAAGCTACATTCAGTTTCTTCCAACCAACACTAGGTTAGAGTTTCACTATTATAAAATTTCAGTTCTTACAAGCAATTACAACATCTCCCCTTTATCAACCCTAAATAAAGATCAGAAATCTAAAACATTATTAGATTCTAAGAGACAAAGAACCAGAGAACACTACTCTGTTCTTTACACTAGAGAACCATTCTCTAGATACAAGCAAGAACCCACTTTACAATAGCAATCTTACATAGAAATTCAGAATGGAATTTACACACAACAATTAAGGAGAGAGATAACCTAATGATCCAATAAATGAATGCATATGAATTACCAAATCAGGTTGAGAAGAAATCAAACTCAAGACATACTTCTTAATCTTGAAAACAATCTTGCTCAAGAATCATTCAAAGACTCATTGATGTTTTGAATGAAGCAAGAAGTAAGAACACTTAGAAAATCACTTAGGAATAGCTTGAAAGGCTTGTGTATATTTAGAAATATGAATTATCAAGTTGTAAAATAAGCTCAACCTCCAATCTTATTTATAACAAATTTTGTAACTAATCGTAATCGATTAAACGCGCCCCATAATCGATTATTTTTATTATGTAATCGATTATAATAACCATGTAATCGATTAAACCATTCAAGAATGTTTCTGGGATTTTCTAACGTGCAAAATAATCGATTATCCCGATGTGTAATCTATTAAAACAAAAGTTTTAAAAGTTACAAAATACACTAAGTAATCGATTAAAATGTTTTGTAATCGATTAAATCAGCAAAGTGATTTTTTCATATATAGCCTAAGTAATCGATTACAATCTGTTGTAATCGACTATTACAACAAGGCTTAAAAATATGATTAACTATGTAATCGATGCGACCCTTAAGTAATCGATTAAATTCATTAACAAATCAGTTTTGTCAAAAGCAAAGGTCAAATAATTGATTATTCCGATAGGTAATTGATTACAAGGTTCATAAAAGATTTTCCAGATTGCTTGAAGAACATATTAATAGATTATAATCTTAAGTAATCGATTAATCCAGTGAAACTTAGCAATTTTCAAAAACCTTTCACTTAGATTAAAACCTTAATCAAATTATTAAATCTTTGTTACTTTATTTGAAAACCATTTACTTAAATGAATGAATGAATGCAAACAATGGATCACCATATTAACCTTTCTCTTACAGTTGAATCAATTATAACTTCAAGGTATCCAAGCATGTTGAAAAGCTCAAAACCAAACTTGAATCATATGCTTCCATTCTTCATAAAGCTCCCCATATATCCAACATATATATATTCACCAAATATATAACACATATATACATGTGTGTGTGTATTAAACCACTATACATCGTTAACATGTCAAAATATAATTCAATTTTTACATCTAATCCTGGGATTTACATGCCCAATAAAAAATAAAAATCAAAGAACCAACAAAGGAAGAGTTTGATAACAAAACACAACTCTCTCAAAAGAAACTACAACATTATCACATCGGTCCGGCAGCTCCAACAAAACCTCCCTCCAAAGGATACTTATTGTTGCTCATCTGTTCACGCACAAAAGTTTGAGGCCATCATCACAAACATCAACCACACGGTACAAAATGCAAGGGTGAGTTTATTATAAAAGATCAACGAACATCATATGACAATGATTAGAAATAAACACAATGACAAATCATAACAATCATTCTCAATAATCTATCAGTTCAACATACACTTTAACAAACTAGTCATCAACTTTTCGACAATTCAAATCAATTATGCTTGGAATGATGCATGCACCTGACTTAACTCTCAAATGCAATGTGGTACCATTCATCAAGAAATAGCCTAAGTGTGTCCTCATAACATTCTCACTTAGGAAAAATTAGCAACAACCGTCGAGGTCACCCAGTCGTGCACAGGCCACTCCCACCATGTAATCAACATGAGTCTCAAGAGATTTCCAAATCGAGTGATATGTTCCTAAGTACCAGCATTTATCCTCATGAAAAACCACAGATACTTACTGACAAAGTTTATATTATTTCCACATAATTATGCAATATGAAACATGAGCTCCAACAATGCACTGACCTTGAATATTTAAAAATTTTAAACAATCTTCTTCCCTCTCCAAGGATGCTCATAATTTTTAAACCAAATCCCCTTCCTTCTCTAGGGATATTTAGATGGGTCACTGCACCCCCCATTTACATACACAACATGCAGTCATCTCAATGAAACCATCAACATCATCATTATCTCATCTCAATGTCATCATCAACATCAAGATCATCTCATCTCAATGTCGTCAACATCACAAGCAATCACATTCCACATATAGACATATAAACTCATGCTTGGGATTCACATTCCCCATGTCTCCAAACAACATAACAACGATTCGTAATATAAGGAAACCGATATTTTTAGGAAAAAAAATCTAAATTAAATAGAACTATAGTATACAAAACAAACTTTAAGGCCATTTAAATTTTAACAAAAGAAATAAGATGAGAACAAATATAAAATTTTGGACAGAGTCTCATCTGTAATTAAGACTTTTTTCCCAAAATTCCAATCAACACAACAACAATATCATTCACAGATTTATTCATCATTCACAATTTTTCTTGAAAACCAGCATGCAACAAGGACAAACATACAACCCCAAAATTGGGTTCCCAAACCCTAACTATGGTGTTAAATGCTATAAATATAACATCCTCAAAATTATATTATGAGTTATATTTATAATTTAATTATGGAAGTAGGATACATTTTTTTTACTAGTAATCAATGACCTAATCATGTACTATGAAACATTTATGACAATTTGTAAACCTTAAAATTTTGGGTACTAATGCTAGAAAATAAAGCCCAAACTTTGACCAATCAAAAGTTCATGAACATTTCCAAGCATTTCACGTACATGCTTGGCTAAGATAACTAATAGAAGTAATAGGTGGTAAACCAAAGTCAAAATGAAGTCAATAAATAAAGAGAATGAGACAAGCTAAGTCCAAGCTTCTTGAATAATCTTGTTAAGGCTATCCATGTGGTAGCTAATTAAGTTTCAGGAAGCATGTCCACATGCACAATACCATTAATGAAGGGAATATTTGTAATGATGATTAGATAAAGAAAATCTAGATATTTTCTTAATTTGTAATGACTTAGTTAACCTAGAATGTAATCAACTACTAACTAAGTTTCTTTCTAACCAATGACCTTCCATCCTAACTAAATCAATCAGTATAAATAGCCTTGGCATTCAAGAAAATTCTGCACGTAAACTTCAGCTTTCAAATCTACGGGTTTCTTGCACCAAACTTTTCTATTTCCTTTAACCGTGCCTTCTTTCTACCACTTCACCCATCAGCCACTTTCTTAGAAGATTTTCGCAAGGAAGACAACCTTTATTCCATTCCTCTTCAAGAAACAAAACTCACTTGAGGTAGGCTAGACTTCAATCTCTAGTTAAAAATTTATTTGGACTAATTTACATGTTTAATTGTACAGATTCGTGACTATTATTTAGGCTGGAAATTATGTTATTTGAAGGTTATTTTATGATGTGGAAATATTGATTTATACTATAGGGTAAGTGATGAAATATATGTTGAGATATTATTGATTATTTAGAATGATATTTGATAATTTTTGGAAGAGAATTGTTGATCTTTAGGTTGTTTGTTCATATTTTTATTCTAGTACTGTTTGGTAGAAGTATAGGTTGAATGATATGTAGATAAATGGTTCACATGCTTAAATGATTAAATTTGAGGATGTAGTAAAGTGGTAGGTGTAAGGGGATCAAGATGACCAGGATGGTATCCCGAAATTGATTATATTCTTGATTATTAAGATGGTTGAGTTCCAAGATGACTGGAATACGGACATATTCTTATTGATGGCTAAGATGGCCGGGAACCCGGGCATACTCTTATTGATGGCTAAGATGACCGGGTTGGGAACCCGAACATATTCTTACTAATGGCTAAGATGGTCGGGTTGGGAACCCAGACATATTCTTTTTGATGGCTAAGATAGTCGGGTTGGTACCCCAGACAGACTCTTATTGATTACTAAGAGAGCCAGGTTAATATCCCGGACAAACTCTTCTTGATTACTAAGATGGCCGGGTTGGCATCCTGGATAAACTATTTTTGGATGACTGATAAGGCCGGGTTGGCATCCCAGAATAGATTATATTTTTTATGAATAAGCTAGCTAGGTTGATATCCCGGATAGATTATATTTTGAATGATTGAGGAGGTCGGATTGATATCCCGGATAAATTATCTTTTTGACTAAGAAGGTCGGATTTACATCTTGGATAGTCTTTCTTATTGATAATCGAGAGGGCCCGTAGTGACAAAATAAGTTGGGTCTCATTTTTTGTAAGAATTAACTTAAAATAAATCAATTTACCAATCAAAATGTCTCAGCCCAAGAATTCAATAAATCAAAAACTGAACTTGTTGAACAATGAATGTGAATCAAAGAATTAAAGATTAATGAATTAGATGAGAATAGAGATATAGAATCAACACACAAACAATTCATATTGGTTCACTTCAAAACTTGAAGCTACATCTAGTTTCTTCCAACCAACACTAGGTTAAAGTTCCACTATTATAAAATTTCAGTTCTTACAAGCAATTACAACATGTCTCCTTTATCAACCCTAGATAAAGATCAGAAATCTAAAACATTATTAGATTCTAAGAGACAAAGAACCAGAGAACACTACTCTATTCTTTACACTAGAGAACCCTTATCTAGATACAAGTGCATTTTTGTTTGAATCTCATATTTTTGGTAAGGTATTGTCACATCAAAAATTTCAGATCAACAGACAAATTATGCTTATTAATCAATATTATGCTTATTATTATGTTTGTTCTAACTTATGAGTGCTTCCCTATTTTTAAGTGTTTATTGTAAATGTTATGCTTGTAATGATAAAAAAAGGAGAGAAAGATGGAGATTAAATTATATTTTATCTATAAATGAAACAAAAGTTGGGGTTTGACAAATTAGTCCAATAAAAACTTACCGACAATTTGGTCAAATTGGAAACTTACTGATATTTTTGTCCAATCTATTCAGCATCCATGTTCGCAATCATTTTTGTAACATTTTCGTCCCTCTGTGTCACGTAAGCTCTTTCATTAACGATAACGAACGAAAATTAATATATGAATGAATTTGTCGTACTTTTTCATTATTGGGAACTAAAATTTTAATTTTTATATTTGAAAACGAATTTGTCAACACTCTACATATTCAGAGATAAAAATGAATATTTAGCTAGTTTGTATTTTCATTTTGGATTCTAATCCTCATATTTTATTTTATTTTTCCCCTCAAAATTTACTAATTATAATATTAAATTTTACAAAAAGGTAAAAATTAAAATGTATCATCCTTAAATTATAATTTCATATTTTATCAAATCTTTACAAAATCTCTTATTTTTAACCTTTTAAAACTATTTTAAGTAAAAAATTAATAAATCAAATTTATTAAGTAAAACAACTTAATCAATTAAAAAATATGTTGAAATTTTGATGAATCAACAAAACTTACCTTTGTTATTAGATCTTTAGATCACAGTGTAACTTTTGCAATCAAAGTATCACCACAGTTTAACTTTTGGTGATAATTTTAATTTAATTAATTTTTTTCTATAAATTTGAAACAAAAGTGTTAGTGTTATAAGCATCTCCAGCATATATGCTTTATTAGTTGCATAAGATTAAGCAAAGTTGTTTATGTAACTTTTGCAATCAAAATATCACCACAGTTTAACTTTTGATGATGATTTCAATTTAATTAATTTTCTATAAATTTGAAACAAAAGTGTTAGTGTTACGGCATCTCCAGCATATATGCTTCATTAGTTCGTAAAGTTATTTAACAAGTTTTTATCATTAGAATAAATAATTTCACAGTATATTATTTAAGTGAGTTATTTATAATTTATATAAATAACTGTTATTAAATTTATTTTTATTAATTAAATAATTATTTTTCAATAATAAAATTTAATGTGATTCAAATTAATTAACGCTCTAAAAAATTTAGCATTTGAGAATTTCTTTATGTAAAGTTGTTAAATATATCTAACATTATAAGGGTCACGGATTTAAAATAAACAACAACAATGCCTAGGAGAGTATCACCCTGAATTATTAGTCATATTATAGTCATAGATATCGAGAAGCCAGAAAGAAACTTTGTTTAACACCAAATCTTGTTGAAGTTCAGTTAAACAATTCAAAATTATGTTTAGTTTGGACGGAGTATTTTAAAATTTTAAAAAATTTAAAATTTAGGAAAATTAAAATATATCAATTAATTTTTTTCTATTTTTAAAATTCTGTGTTTGGATAAAGAAATTAAATTTTTTTATTTTCAAAATTATGTGTTTGGATAAAGAAATTGAATTTCTTCGTTTTTAAAATTTTGAACCTTATGCCCGAAAAATCGTATGAGGTAAGTGCCGTGAGAGTAGCGGAGTTAGGAATACTTGTCCGCCCCAGAGTAAAAAGTGGTGTGGTTAGCGCTTTTAGAGAAGAAGAGAATTTCAATTTTTCACCTTTTACAAAGAAATTCAAATTCTACATTTTTAATTGTTTAAAATTCAGTTTTAAAATTTCAAAAATTTAAATTTTTCATTAAAAATATCCAAAGAATGAATTTTAAATTAAAAAATTTCAAATTTTCTGATAAATTATTTTTCTCAATTAAAATTCTTTATCCAAATACACTCCTAGAGTATTTTCAATACATGTGTTCCTTGTTGCATAACAATTTTGTTTATCATTTGAATATATGACTTAAATAGTAAGTTTTTTTATATAAATAAATGTTAAATTTATTCTGACCAATAAATATTTTTTAATAATAAAATTTATTATGACTCAAGTTACAAATTTATTTTACTAATTTTAACATTTAATTAAATTTCTAAATTTATGTAGAGCTGATGATTTTAAAATAAACAATTTATTTAATCAATTATAAATAACAAATTCACTTTAAGATTTGGACAACACTAATAAATTTCGAAATTTTAAAAAAGGAAAGATGTACACACTTGAGCAGAAACACCTTGACAGTTGACACCCTCCTTCCTCACCAGTCACAGTTACAGTTTGTTGTTGTTGTCCCCTTCCGCAACCGTGTTGGGTGCGCCAACCACCGCATCCACCACCATGCCCGTCTCCAACCACCAGCTCTACCCTCCTCTCCGTCCAACCCCATCTTCTTCTTCCTCCTCCTTCTCTTCCCATTCTTTTACATCAAAGATCCTTCTCCTCCTGACCATCCTCCCGGTGTCTTTAGCAGCCATTGCGTTCATCCTCCAATGGCGCGGCGGCATCACCGATCCAACCACCCTCTCGTCCCCGCGTGGGTCCCACCACTACTTCCCCGGCATGGAGCCTTCTCCCCTTTCCCATCTCTCCCATAATTCTAACTCCCATCATTCCGACTGCGTCAATCTTGGCCGCACCGCTTCTCCTTCGTTTCCTTATTACCACAATTGGAAGCTTGACTTTGAGGCCTCTCTCACCCCTAAGGTCCCTTCTTTGCTTCATTTTAATTTTTTTTTTGAATTTCATTGTTCCTTATTTGTGACTTTTTTTTTTTGTTCTGTACTGGCTGCAGCTTGAAGCAAATAGTAGGGATTTCAATTTTTCTTTTCTTTTTATTATTACTACCAATGTTTGGGGAGGGTTACTATTTTGTCTTTTTCCTCATACCATGGCAGCAATTTGAAGAAGAAAAAAAGGGTTTTTCTTCATGGCGGGGATGTTATTTTGGGTTTGATCCATGCTGAGAGGGATTGAGTAAATTGTGCATGTTCTAATGTCTGAGGTTATGTAATCTGTGTCTTTTGATGGGGCATTTTTAAATGGAGTTGATTTGGGAATTTTTGTTTTAAGATGAAGGTTGTGTCTGAAGACATATTTGTGTTAATGCTCTTATTTTTCGAGCAGTTTTGTTCGCTGTAGTCCATTATATTATTACAGATCTTGTAGGAAAGTTGATTTCAGTTAATGCTAGATTGCTAGCTGATGGGTTTGATTGAATTTGAGCAAACACTGATAACAAGATCTGTGTGTTTTATTGGTTTTGTGATCTGTGCTGGGTGTATTGTTTGTGAATTGGGATGATGTAGAGATTTTTCTGATTTGTTTGAAAATATGATTGATTGTTAGTGTTGTTATCCTTTAGTTATTTTTGTCTACCGTAAGCATTTTTCTCATTCTCCATATATCAATTTACTTCATCTCTGCAGATGTAACGGAAGTATCTGTGTTGCCATTGATTTAATCCACGTTTGTTTTTTCTTCTTGATGTGCAGATCTGTGTTACAACTAGTACATCAGCAGGGCTTGAGCAGATTCTACCTTGGATGTTTTACCATAAAGTAATTGGAGTGACAAATTTTTTCCTTTTTGTGGAGGGGAAGGCAGCTTCTCCTGAAGTATCTAATGTCCTAGAATCAATTCCTGTAAGTAGACAAATACAGTATTCTATCCTTCTCAGGATTCAGGAATCAGGATTTGATTTTTTTTATATGTTTTTCCTTCCTCCTTTCTCTAATAATACCATTCTAATTTTGTTTATGTTGTTTAAACCAGGGGGTAAAGGTTATATATAGAACAAAACAGCTGGAAGAACAACAGGCTAAGAGGTTAATCGATTTTACCGTTTTCTTACCAACTTTTATCCTTACAATTGAGTATTTCATTTTACAATTGTAATAGAATAGTGTTCTTCTGAGTTCTCGATTTGGAAATAGATATATGGAGGATGTTTTTAACCCTAATAGTTTTACGCTTCAGTATGTCCATAATGATTCTTGTAATTATTCAAGTTTGTTTTCGTTCGTGCTCATTACTATAAAATTTTGTTTCTTTTCCTTTCCCCTGTTAAACTGTTAATGCTCTTGTAGAATATTTATGTTCCCTTTTGTCTTCAGGATACTTGTTATTCTAAATTCTAATTTTTAAGGGATGTTTTCGTTATACTAATTTTTTATTTTGTGGGTTGCATCAGCCGTATTTGGAACGAGACATGGCTGGCAGGTTTCTTTTATAAACCTTGCAATTATGAACTTTTTGTGAAGCAATCCCTCAACATGGAGATGGCTATTGTTATGGCAAGGGTATGGCTAACTGTTTTGTTGCACAAATCCTTATTTTTCTCCATTTTTTTAAATTATGGTTTGGTTTGATCTGTAATTTGTTCATCAACACAATGTTCTGCTTGTTGAAATGAAATATCAGGATTCTGGCATGGACTGGATTCTTCATCTTGATACAGATGAATTAATACATCCAGCTGGTGCTCGGGAATATTCTTTAAGGCAGTTGCTCCTTGATGTTCCAGGACATGTTGATATGGTCATATTTCCTAACTATGTGAGTAGAATCTGCAGATTCTTTTTAATTGTTTATTATTGATGTATATTTCATTGTATTGGAAAATATTTTGCTATATTGTTAGCTTCAATTTTCTAACTTGTGCTGCTGTGTTTGTCTCTTTTAGGAGAGCAGTATTGAGCGAGAAGATGTCAAGGAACCTTTTAGTGAGGTAAGTCTTGGAAGCTGTACATAGTCATTCCAACAAGTGTCTAACTTATTGCAGACAACCTGAAATAAACTGCGCATCATGGATATAATTATATTTTTCTCATCAATAATATATGTAAATCCGTCTGCAATGCTGTTTCTTTTCTTCAGTTAACTATGCTGATAATTTTTAATTTGGTTAAAATATGTTTTTCGTCCCTATAAATATCGAAATGGAATCCATCCATGCAAAATTTTCGATATGTTTTTTGTTCTCGCAAATTAAAATGTGTCCAATTTTGGTCCGGAGCTAAGTTCGGTTATATCTGAACCTACATGGCATATGACTATGCAAACAAGTGAGTCGATTAGCCAACTAGCATCTGAAAAGTGTCAATGGTCCAACCTGTAAAAACTTTTATATTGGTCTGAACATGTTAACAAACATAAACAACATGTTCAGATCACACAGCGGAAGCGAAATAGAAAAATAAATTTCAGAGGTACCTACCTCCAGCCATTGTTATCAACCTTCAGAGTTTTAGGTTTCCAGTCCCTCACTCGCTCAAACTCGATGGTGTGTTTTTCTGAAGAGAGGAGTAGACTTGGTGATCTAAAACAAAGAGTGTCCGGTTTTATTTATAGAGTTCTGCCCATCACAGAACTCAACCTTGAATGGGATAAGATAATAGGTTAGTGGGTGAACATGGCCAATAAATGGACCACATACAGAGACGGTTTCCCTAAAAAGATATAGATTGAATATATTCTTATCTTTATGGAATAAAAGATATAAACTGAATATCTAAATATTCCTATTTTTCATTCCTATCTTTATAAAATATCTTTTTAGAAATAGAAAACCAACATTATCTCACTTGGTCCATTTAACCCAACATTAGTCATAAGAAACAAAATATACGAGTCATGGCGACAGTTCTTCTAATTAATAGCGAATATTATCTTCCATGTACCACAATGTATAAAGTCTTTAAATGCTAGCTCTCAACTTAATGAATAAATCATATATTTATTCCAGATCAAAGCTTAATGACATTTCTCAAAATAAATAAATGAATATGTGCACAAAACTATATGAGAAAATATCAAACTAAATGAGAGTTTCAAATCATATTATGGAACCAAGTCCCATTCGTACTACATGATCCTTAAAATTCTTTGGTGGCATACCTTTAGTCAAAGGATTGGCAATCATCAACTCAATGCCAATGTGTTCAATGACCACTTTCTTTTCTTTAACACGTTCTCTTATGACTAAGTACTTAATGTTGATGTGTTTATTTCGACTTCCACTTTTGTTTTTCTTAGCCATGAATACCGCAGCAGAGTTGTCACAGTACATTTTTAATGGCCTAGAAATAGAGTCCATAACTCTAAGCCCAGACACAAAACTCTTCAACCATACACCATGCGAGGTAGCCTCAAAACATGAAACAAACTCAGCCTCTATAGTAGAAGTGACAGTCAAGGTTTGCTTGACACTTCTCCAAGATACAGCTCCACCAGCTAGCATAAAAATATAACCAGATGTTGATTTTCGTGAATCAACACAGCCAACATAGTCTGAATCTGAGTAGTCAATCACTTCCAGGCAATCAATTTGTCTATACATGAGCATGTAATTTTTTGTTCCTTGAAGATATCTCATCACTTTCTTTGCAGCTTTCCAGTGGTCAATACCTGGATTGCTTTGATATCTTCCCAAAACTCCAACAACATATGCAATGTCAGGTCTGGTACAAACCTGAGCATAAATAAGGCTTCCAACAATTGAAGCATATGGAATATTCTTCATGTGTTCCCGCTCAAAATCATTTTTCGGGCATTGACTCAAATCGAGTTTGTCACCCTTCACAATGAAAGCTACACTTGGTGAACAATCTTTCATGTTAAACCTCTCTAAAACCGTGTTAATATAGGTCTCTTTAGACAAACCCAAAATGCCTCGAGATCTTTCCTTATGGATCTTAATGCCAATGACATAAAATGTTTCTCCCATATTCTTCATATCAAAGTTCTTTGAGAGAAATTTTTTCACCTCATATAGCAAATCCTTATCATTAGTTGCAAGTAAAATATCATCCACGTATAACACAAGAAAACAAGTCTTACTTCCACTGACCTTTTGGTATATACACTGATCCATGATGTTCTCTTCAAAATCGAATGAAGTGATGACGTCGTGAAATTTTAGATACCATTGGTAGGACGCCTGTTTCAATCCATAGATGGATTTATTAAGCTTGCAAACTAAGTGCTCTTTATCACTAGAGAATAGTCCTTAAGGTTTTTCATGTAAACCTCTTCCTCTAAATGACCATTAAGGAATGTTGTTTTCACATCCATTTGATGTAACTCAAAGTCAAAATGAGCTACTAATGCCATAATTACTCGGAAAGAATTTTTCTTAGATACAGGAGAAAATGTCTCTGTGTAGTCAATTCCTTCTCTGTGAGTGAAACCTTTGGCAAAAAGTCTTGCCTTATGTCTCTCAACGTTGCCTTGTGAGTCTTTCTTTGTTTTAAAACCCCATCTACATCCAATGGCTTTTACACCATTAGGTAACTCAACGAGATCTCAGACTTGATTAGATGCCATGGAATCCATCTCATCTTTCATAACATTGTACCATAACTTTGATTCCTTAGAACTCATGGCCTGTGAAAATGATTCAGGATCATTTGCAGCTCCAATGTTGTAGTCTGATTCTTGCAGATACACCACATAATCACTAGGAATCGCTGACCTTTTGACTCTAGTAGACCTTCTTAATGTTGCTTCATTATCTTCTTGAGGAACTTGTTATTCCTCATTAGCAACTTGATCTACAGGGTCATTTTCAACAATTTGTGGATTTTCAATTACTGGTTGTCTAACACCCATTTGAGCTTGAGGGGTGTGCTTGACAATCAATCTGTCACCTGAGCTAGAGGGTTGGGCTTCATAGTGATCTTTTTCAGGAGTAATGTCCTGAAATTGACCACTACCACTGATCAAGTCATTCTCAAGAAGTTTTGCATTTCTCGATTCCACAATCCTGGTGCTATGTGATGGACAATAGAATCTATACCCTTTAAACCTTTCGGCATATCCAATGAAATATCCACTAATAGTCCCTGGATCTAGTTTCTTGTGGATTATAAATTCTTACTTCAGACGGGCATCCCCAAACACGCATATGTCGCAAACTCGGTTTCCAACCTTTGAATAACTCAAAAGGCATCTTGGAGACAGCCTTGGTTGGAACTCTGTTAATATATACACTGCCTCTTTAATGCTTCAGTTCACAATGACTTAGGATGCTTGGAACTACTAAGCATACTTCGCACCATGTCTATTAATGTTCAGTTTCTTCTTTTTGCTACACCATTCTGATATGGAGAATCAGGCATAGTGTATTGGGCAACAATCCCATGTTCTTGAAGAAACTTCGCAAATAGACTAGGTGCTTTTCCATTTTTTGTGTATCTACCATAGTATTCACCACCTCCATTGGATCTCACGATTTTAATTTGCTTTCCATATTATTTTTCCATTTCGACCTTTAAAACTTTAAAGGCATCTAAAGCTTTATCTTTAGAACGAAGTAAGTAGAGATACATATATCGTGAATAATCGCCAATGAAAGTGATAAAATATTTCGGACTACTTGCGTCCATATCTGGACAATAAATATTTGTATGTATGATTTCTAAGAGATTTGAGCTCCTCTTTGCACCCTTCTTAGACTTGTTAGTTTGCTTACCCTTAATGCAATCTATACAAGTATCAAAATCAGCAAAATCCAAAGTACTAAGTACCCCTTCATTTACTAATCTCTTAATTCTCTCGATAGAGATGTATTATAATCTTCGGTGCCACAACATAGAGGATTCATCATTCATAATACATTGTTTTAACCCGACAGAAAGATGCATAGAATTATAAGCAGCATTATTTTGCAATTCAATAAAGTAAAGTCCATCAAGTAATGTACCGGAACCAATAATTTCAGATTTATTAATTAAAGTAAAATAAGAATTCGAAAAATTAAAGGAAAAACCCAATGGTGCAAGTCTTGATATAGAAATTAAGTTCTTACAAAAACTTGAACATAAAATATCTTGTCTAAATAAAAAATAAATCCGCTGCTTAAAACTAAATTGCATGTCCCAATGGCTTCCACATGTGAGTTCATCTTGTATCCTGAATAGATGTACTGCTCACTTCCCACTAGCTTCCTTAGGTTTTCCATACCCTGCAAGGTATTAGAAACATGGATTGTAGAACCAGAATTAATCCACCATGTGTTATGATTAACATTAACCATATTAGATTCATAACAAACAAAAGTAAATGGAGTACCTTTCTTGTCAAACCAGTTCTTAAACTTTGAGAAATCTTTCTTCATGTGTCCATTCTTCTTACAGAAGAAACACTTTAACTCTTTCTTACTGACTGGCTGAGCAGAAATCTTGCCCTTGTTCTTGGCTTGATCCCCTTTCTTCTTTCCCTGAGTAGTCATGTATACCTTTTCACCCTCTTCCATTATCAACCTTTCTTCTTCTTGAACACACATAGTCAATAGTTCATTAATTGACCACTTATCCTTATGTGTATTATAGGAGATTTTGAAAGGGACATACTGCATAGGTAAAGTACATAAAATGTAGTGTACTAGGAAAGAATCTGACATGGTAACTTCCAAATTTCTTAGATAAGCCACTATATCCCTCATGCGCATGATGTGATCACGCACTCCTTTTATCTCATTGAGCTTTAAGGATGAAAATTGTATTATAAGGGTGTTGGCAAGGGCCTTATCAGATGTAACAAATTGATCATCAATGGCCTTCAAAAGATCCTTGACCTTTTCATGCTGATCAACAGAATTACGGATACTAGCAGATATATAAGTTTTTATGAACATCACAGAGAGATGATGAGCTTTCTCCCATTTTTCATAAAGATCAATAACATCTGGAGTGCTAGTTTCATTAATATCCGGTGGTTCAGTTTTCCTAATAGCATAGTCAATATCCATCCAGCCTAAATGAAGAAGAATTCTCTCCCTCCAAACCTTATAATTGTCTCCTTTTAACTGAAATATTTCCATGATTGATTAACTGAAATGTTTCCAGATTGATTAACTGAAATTCAAACATACATTTTCAGTATTCATAATTTGAGACTAAATAAATATAATGTTTTTTCCAATGTAAAACATGTATTAGTTTATGAACCTAGTTACATAAAACTTGCTTGTAGGCTAAAGTCCTACTCAAATTAGATTCAAACTTATGATAAAACTATCAAATTATAATAATTATTCTTTTTAATTCTTGTGGGTAAATTAAGAAATATAACTTGATATTTTATCTTAATTAGTCATACAAATATAATAAAATTCCTGTGGGTAGATTTTATTACATTACATATGATTAATCACAATTAATGTTTTAAATGTGATTTTAACACTTAATATATAAGTCTAATCAATCAAAGATGTTGTGGCTATTCTCTAATCAATTAAATTATATTAATCAATTAACATTAATTAATTCTTAATAAGAGCTAAATAATTGCATAACATCCTCAATAATGCA
>PYAF01004239.1:16623-30258 GCA_007407185.1 Glycine tomentella | reverse complement strand
CCAATCCGTACAGGGTATACGGATTACATAATCCATATGGTGTTTACGGATTACATAATCCATATGGTGTTTACGGATTACTTAATACATAAACAGCATACGGATTACGTGATCCGTATACCCTGTACGGATTGAGTAATCCGTAGTAGGCAATCCGTATGCCTTCCACGGATTGCCCAATCCGTACAGGGTATACGAATTACCCGATCCGTACGACACCTAAAAAGCGCGAAAATCAGGTACCTACCTCAGACGGCGGCTGGAACTGCCTCACACCTCCACCAATCACCTGAAAACAACCAATGTAGGGTCAAATCGCTGCCCACTGAGCCAAAGCTATGACAACCGACGGCACTTCGAACAAAATCAAAGGGTGTATGCGGCGCCAACCTATTAGAGGTATGAATAGTGTATAAGCCTAATTATATGACAAAGGGCAACAATGGAAATGCACTGTGCAGGGAAAAAAAACTCTGGGTGTATTAGTTTTCCGCCTGGTCTATAAAGTTTTACTCATGATTTATTTGCGTATTTGCTTCAGAGTTAGGTTGATAATCGGTCCGTTTGAAAAAGGATATAGCTGGGCCAACACCCACATCTAGGCTTGGGCTAAAATTCATTAAATTCTACAACAATTTTATTTACACTTTTTTAGTTTATCTTTTAACTTTTTTTTTCTAATCATGATATTAGTACAAAATAATTTATGTTAAAAGTGGTGATTAATCTTTGTCGGCGACCTTGAAGACACACAAGGTGAATATTCTCTTTCTGACACGATTTATTTCATACCTACGAGTCAACTAAGATTTTAGTCCTGGACCACTTGGTTAAAGGACATAAGTTGCTACCACTTGTATCAATCATTGTTTATACATATATTTAATTTGAACATACTTTTAATATTTTTTGGAAATTGTTTTAAGAATACATGTTAATTTTTAATACTAACTTTAGTAACTTTTAATTAAATATTGAAGGCATGGTTTTCTCCTTTCTCCATAATCTTTTGATATCTTGGGTCGTCTTCATTACACACCTCACAAGGTAGGATAAATTCTCTATTATTTAATTTTATGTTCGTGTATTGAAAATGTTTTTTCTTTATATGTAAGAATCGGACCTAGATATAAGATAATTTATAATAAGTCATGCATATTGCTCAATCACTTGAACTAAATTTGTATTGAAAAATAAGGGAAACATAAAATTTACTTTAATAATTTTTATACTTCAAAAAAAATAAATTACTTGTTGGTGGAGGGTTATTCTTATTGCTTAGTATCCTTAAAGAATATTACTTTCTTTCATCCTTATTATAAGATCAAAGTTAAAAGTGTAGTAGTTTATTTTTTTTTATAAGATCTAATCTATAATTTGTCATGCATTAATTACTTTTTTTTGGACAAAAATGTCAATTATTAACATCAATTTTAAAATGATGTGATAATATAAAAACATAACTCATTAATGCTGATTAGTTTTGAAGAAAAAAAATACTAATTTAAAACAAATTTAATACTTCCAACTAAATTCCTTAATCTTTGTGAATAATTAATTGAACCCTTAATAAATACGAAAGAAAATTAATTAGTTTCAAAATTAGATTTTAAAGTTAATTAAGTCTAATTAATGAATTCTTATTTCTTTCATGAATAAGTTTCTAAGTTTTATACATATTTCTTTTTAAAAAATATTAGATTATTTGAATTATGTGTAATAATCATATTAATTGTTAAAATTATAAGTATTAGTTACTTTTTAAGATAATAAATATTAGTTAATTTAATTCTTGAAATTATTTTAATCCTTAAATCATCAAATATCAATAATTTTAAGTTGCTATTTTGTAATGTTAAAGATTAAAGCTATCGTTATTTAACAATATAATGAATTAAATTGTTCACCACTAAATATTTTTAAAAACACAGAATAACAGTCCTATAATTTTAAAATAAAATAAACGTATTTTCATACACAATAAAACGTTAACGTCAAGAAAAAAATATCGAAGATATATAAAAGGGAAGCAAAAGCATCATCATCAGCAGCAAATACCATAAGCGATGACGACCTTGTTCTGCGTCTCCAATCCAATCTCTCACCCCTCCGCATTCGCTTCCTTGAGGGCCCCACCCTTGTTCTTCAACTCTCCGGCGCTTCGCATCCCCGCCGGCGGCCGGGAACGGCGAGGCTCAGCGGTGGCGACTCGTGCGGGTCCCAGCACTAGCAGCATCCTCTTTGCCATTGCGCTCCCGTCCTCTCTCCTCGGCGTCACCATTTTAGCTGCACTTCGAATGGGCGATAAGCTCGACCGAGACTGGCTTGAAGAGGTAACTTTTCTTCGGATAAATTTTTCGGTCAACACTTGTAATTTGTGAAACAAGAAAAAAAATTAAGTTTAAATTCTAGGATTAGTCTCATAACTTGTCAAAAACACCAGAAGTTCAAAGCGGGTCCAACAATAAGCCAAGCCTAAAACATTTTTTTTAAATAATTAACTTTAAATATGTTGGATCTTTTTACTAAGCATTTTTATCAATATATGAGACATTTTGTACGTTATAAATACTAATAGCAAAAATTTGTTTGTAATGGACCTAAAGTGTAGTATAAGTTTTAGTTGTTTTATCGTAGACTGGTCCTCTCAAAGCTTTTGGATATCTCAAAGTTCCACGAGAGAGTAAAAGTCCTAAGTACGGTGATTAAAAATAAATAGATTAACAAATAAATAGATTTACTTATGCATAAACTAAAGTTAACTTTTTTGGATAATTCGGTCTTTCGGTAATGTGGGTTTTTTGTGTAGCTAGCCTAGTAGACACTTGTAACATGTCTTCCACCTGTTTGACGAAACTCCCCATCTTGGTTTCACGCAATTGTTCTCACTCGTCGTTACTGAAGAAATGTTAGCGGCGTATTCTTTATACTTTTATTAATTGAGACTTGGGTCATTTTGTGATTTTTGATAAATTTTAGTTAATAATAAAAAAGTTAGTTATAAAGAGATTAGATAGTGTGTTCTAGTATCCTTCTTATAATAGTAAGGGTATGGTAATGAGTATTCTAAGTGGATGAATTTGTGCTGCACTGTAGAATTGTTTGGTGAAATTGGAAAAGTTTGGTTGTTTGTTTTTTGCCTCTTGATTACTATAATTTGCAGCATGGCCTCGGATTCAGCTTCTGTTTGTGTCTTAGTGTATTAATTGTTTGTTAATGGCCCGGCACTCAAGTGAGAGAAATTCTTAGTTAGAGAGAGACAAATAAACAGTTGATAAATTTAAAGACATTCCTTGAAGATCAATGTGCATTGCTAAAATGGCCTATACAACCTCACTCATCTCAACTTGATATGAGTGCCTGTCTAAGAATTTTTCCGGGTTGTAGACCTAATGGAGTGGGATATAGATTGACGGACGGTATGTCTTAGGACGAAGTGGAGAAAAGTTATAAGCTTGGTGGAGGGTTAAATCTATTAATTTTTCTATGTTCCAGTCGTTCCCTTTTTCTTTTAGTTATTTTCCTCTTCAACTCTCCCATCCTCCTTTGACCCCTCTTATATTTTAGTTTATTTTTTCTCTCTTTTGTCTTATTTCCACTTTTTTTTCCCCTCTTCCTTTCTCTTTCTTTGTCTTTTTTCAGATCTATCATTGGATTCATCTATCACCGATCCCAATTAACTTGGGTTAAAGGTGTTGTTGATGTTGATAATGTTGTTGATGTAGATATGTTCTAAATTTAGTGCGAAATCTTAGCTTGCACCTTTAAAAGCATTTTGAGTCCTGACTCTAGAAGATTGTGGACATACAAGGTAGTTGTGTATACAAGAGCAAACACAAACTTTTTATGAGTCCAGACTTGAGAAGATTGCTGATATTTTCTGCATAACAGGCCCCATTAATACAGACACAGTAAAACACTAATTCTCTTGTTGAAAACTCATTTGACCTTAAATTCTTTGATGAGTACAAACTAATTGAACCCTTGTATCTGAATTCTCTAATTGACTTTCCATTTCCATAAAGGATATGTGATTTCTACCAACATACATCTGAAACACTTGAATCTCTAGGAACCATGCATAAAGGATATGTGATTCTATTACCAGCCTAATAAAGCATGCAAAGTCTACTTGTTCCGTACACACTAATTTTAAGTTTTTAATCAATCATGTATCTGGAATTGAAGACTCGTAACTGTTCTTTTAACAGTATGTCAGTTATCTGTCGTTTTTGATAAATAGTATGTGGAATTGGAGATGATTATGATGAGGAAATTGGTTTTGTGTTAAAAAAGGGTTATGCCACCTAATTTGTTGACATCTTTCACAAATACCAGATGGCAAGAAATGAAGCTTTAATGGAACTTGAAAAATATGATGATGACAACAATGATGATAGCGATGATGTCAGTGGCGAAGAGGATAGTATGGAAACTAATGTGCAAGAAGAGCCTGCCCTTACACAAGCTCGCAACAGACCCAAAAGGGAAGCTTAAAGTTGCATCTTGTCTATAAATCTTTTTTTTTTTTTTTTTTCTAGGATGATTTTGCTGCAGTAGATAGATCAGAAGACTTACAAATTTAGAGGCAGAGGGGAGGTGTCTTTCTTCAAGCTTCCAAGTTTCCCTCAGTTCATGTTGCATCGTTAGCTTGTGATCAAATCTATTGAAAAAGCAGTAATCATGTAAGATGATCTAATATATAACCTTATAAAGGTTTATAATGTAACAGAGCATATCATTTTTCCAGATGTAAGTACAAATACTATTTATTTTGAAAATACCAACAACGAAAAAAAGGTAAACACATTTTTACAGTTTTCATACTTAACAAGCCAATGAGCAAACACAAATCCCTTTCTTGTTATCCCTAAAAAGATTACCACCTTTTTTGCCGTTGAATTTATGTTGATTGATTGTAATTTGTTACAACACAATTTTAAGGAGATATAAGGTAAATTGGATGATTAAGAAAGATCGGAAGGGAGAAAGATTGTTACTGGATTCCCTCTGCTATCAAAACTAACATTTATCAATTAAAAAAGAAGACAATTTTAAAGGTTTCCTATCTCCATTTAAAAATGCCACTATAAGGGTGTTTTTGGTTTAGATGGTGGAAAATAAAGAGATGAAAATAGATTTTTGATTTGGAACTAAAGTAAAGTATGAAAGGTGTGCGTTTCACATGAAAAGTATAAAAGAGTAAATATGTTGCAATTAGCGAAATTCTTATTCTTTGTGAATTTTCTGCGATAGTATGTTGCAATTAACGAAATTCTGTAAAATATCAAACAGTAAATATGGAGTTCAGATCTGGCACTTTCATTCATTACAGCAGCTATCATTCCCTTTCCCTCTTAAATTGAAATTCATTAATACAAATTACTAGATTGAAAATATCAGCTTACCTGCAGCGTAACAAAATGAATTCAAATTACAGAACATTAAAGCATCGCACACGAACAACATACACCAGAATCCACTGGGAAAGCATAGCTCAAATAATATCAAGTCCATTATATGTGAAAGTTGAAATCTTATTCATAGCTCCAATCCAGATTGCCGTGACCAATTATTTAAGTGAAACAGAATCACATGTTCCGAGCACAGCTAATTAAAACTTTGAACAAATTACAGCAACACCCCCTGCAGCTTGCACTAATGACACATGCACTTCCTTCTTTTTTTTGATCCTACACAAATCCCCCTAATTTTTGTAATATCGTTACACTTGTACCGTTACACCCCCTTCATCGTAAATGGCGTTAACCTGTTTCTTTTTCAGATCACGTGGTTGACATGTGATTTTTGTGTAAATTTTAATTCCCAAATTGCCTCCATCTCCCTCGTTAAATACCCTAGCTTTGACACATCATTGTTGAACACTCCTTTGGAAGAAAATGTCGTTGCCAAGCTCAGTGAAGTTGGTGGTGGTTTATTTTCATGGGCAAGTGCAAAACCCCATTTGTAGGAGGTGTTATTGACTTATTGGCATAGTTATTGGGCTCAAGTTAGTCATCGAATTGGTTAGAATACTAGATCACTGGGTCAAGGGTCAATCTAGTGAGTTACTAATTGATTCACATGATCTAGGATACATAAAATTATAATATTATAAATAATATATAGATATTTATGTTTGAATCATATACAACAAAATACATACTTAGCTTAGTGGTAAGCTAAGCTTTTGGTGGCCTACAGATTCAAATTCGGTGTTCAAAAGTATTTTTTGTTGTTTCTTGTGAGCATTTTCATTTTGTTTTTTTATGAAAGTAGTGAAGCTTGTGTTGTATACTCCCTCCATCCACATCCTTAATTATAATAGTCTTTCAACTAATTTATGCCGCTTAAGAAAAGTAGTTAGTTTAATTAATAACATTAAATTTGTCAATTAAGGGTATGTAGGAAAAAACGATAATTAATACATCTAAAAATTAGAAAATGGTCTTATAAAAAGGAACAAACAATTTCTAAAAATGGTCTTATAATTGGGAAAAAAGGGATAAGAGAGAATTTAAGCACCTTGAAGAAAGTCACGTATATAAAAGTCAGGCACCTTGAAAAAAAGAGAAAGTCTCACCTTGGAGAGAGAAAAATAATGTTGTGTAAGCTAATAGGCCCGACACACAGAAAAAGCTTGTCTGGCACACAGAAAATTGAAAAAGCATGGAAAACTAGAAAAGGCTTGCGAGTTACTAGATTTTAATTTCTAATCGGTCTGAATCAAATACCGGTTTCAGACTAGTTTGATGACATGTCACAGAGTTAGTAGCACAAACGATCAAACAACTGAACTGACTCAACCACTAACTAATATGGTTCCATTCCAACAAGTTGAATCGGTTGGGCTTGGTTGAATTTAATAACACTGGTTATAAGGTTTGATTATTTATTTATTTTTTTAAAATTTTTCTATGTTCTATTCACGATGTTGATTTTTTGTTTTTGTTTTGGTGATGTTCAACAATTGTATTATTGTGGTATGAACATTATTTAGTCTTTGATGGCAAGATCTTCAAAATTTACATATTTCGTGTGAACTATGTTTTCTAAGAAACAATCGTACTACATTTTTTTACATTCCAGCAACTAAGATAGGAAAGGGTTATTAAGTGTAATTTTTATAAAACAGGGGGAGCATGTATTTTGTTTAAAAGATAAAAGATACATGTGTAATAGTTTTAAAAGCTCAAAGGATATATATGTAATAGTGTTAAACGCTAAGGGGGTACATGTGTCATTATATTTAGAATGATATTTTCGAATTTAATGTCTTTATTTAATTGTTTTTTTTTTGTGAATAATCAATGGTTTAATATTGCTTTTGGTCTTTTATGTTTTAGTGTTTTTCTGTTTTGGTCCATTAAGTTTTAGAAGTTTTGTTTTGGTCTTTTATGTTTTCGAAAGGATTCATTTTGGTCCTTTTTTAACATAAACATTAAATATGTCAACATAAAAGTATAACGAGTCTATTAATGCTGATTGGGATAATGACATGTTAATTGAAACGCCAGTGTTATGCTATTTTGGTCCTTAAACATTTTAAAAATTTTTAAACTAGTCCATTAAGTTTTAAATGATTTCATTTTGGTCATTTATGTTTATGAAGTGTCATATTTGTACTCCCAATTCCATACACACATAATCAATGTCTACTTCTAGTAGCAGATAATCTTCTCCTCTGCCTATAATAATCATGTATTTTTCTTTCCCTTATGTACTACTTCAAATGCGTGTGAATTGATGAGCCCTCTGTCATTGGTAAATTCAACAACAAACACAAGAGTAACAACTATCCCTAACATGACAACAAACCCAATGACAACATCTTCACTCATCTCCTATTGCAAATTAAAGAGTTTTGCGGGGTCACAATTCTTCTCCTCTGTCTTATAATAACCATGTATTTGAACTAGTAGATCAACATTGTATTAGGAATGAAAAATAGGTTGTGATGTCAAGTACCAATGTAATTTTGCAATTGATTTTTTGATATTTTGTATTATGGTGAATTGTACCTAAATTTGAAGTTATTTAAAGTAATTTGAAGTAATGTGATAGTTTTGGTAGAAGGTTGTCTGCTACTAGTAGTAGACACTGAGTTTGTGTATATGAAATTGATAGCACTATATGAAACTTTTCGTAAACTCAAATAACCAAAATGTAACCATTTAAAAACTCAATGGATTGCATTGAAACCATTTTAAAATCTTAAAGGACCAAAATAACATTGTTTGAAATGACATCATTTCAATTAACATGCCATGTTATCATCCTTAATCATTATTAACGAACATATCACAATTTTATGTTAACATATTTAACGTTTCCATTAAAAAGGACCAAAATGAGTTTTACAAAAACATAAAGAACCAAAATAAGACTTTTGAAACTCAATAGACCAAAACGGAAAAACACTTAAAATATAAAGGACCAAAAGTGACATTTAGCCATAATCAATTAACCTTTTATGTTTGCAGATTTTTTACCGATTTTGTGGAAGACCCACAAATATTAGACGTAGTGGGATCGAAGCCAATTCCAATTGACTCTTATATGTGTTTGATTGGTTAGATTTTTTTTTTGAATGGTGTGAAAAAGACTTAGATGGTAAGTATCAATACCTTAAGATCGACATGGAAGAAATGATGGTAGAGAGATTTCCAAATTGAAGGAAAAAGTGAAATTGATTGAAGGAAATCATGCATAATCAAAACCTATGTTATCAATCGCGAGTGTCGCGGTCGCGATTGCGGCGGAGCGGGCATGTGCCGCTACAAGGGGAAGAGTAGCGGTGCGTTTCAGAGGAGCGACTGTTGCGCTCGCGATAGGAAGGGTGATGTCCCGCCCGCGATCGCGGTGACGCGGCCACGAATTGTGTGCGAATGAAATCCCTCACCTTTTAGTCATTAAAGAGGGCTCGCGTGACCTCCGTTCCCTGCGCACGACCTTCTCTGACGTCTCGTGCGATCGTTGTTCCTACTCTACCTGCTCCGGCCAACGGCGTCTCGTGCGACCTTTGTGCGCGACCTTCTTCTTCCCTGCGCGCTTCTCCTTCTCCATCGAGGTGCGACCTTCCTTTTTTTTTCTGTTTTTGTTTCTTACTTTCTTTCTTCTTCTCTGTCGGTTTCTTCTCCTTCTCCGTCGGTTTTTTCTTTTTCGATTTTTGTTTCTTATTTTCTTTCTTCTCTTTTTTTTTTCTTTTTTTGTTTTTGTTTTCGTTCTTTTTTTTTTTTGTCTTTTTATTCTGCCTAGTAGAATCATGGCCTCTGGTTCCCTGCCCACTAATATCATGCCAGCAGCACCATGGCCTCTTTTTTTGTTTAGCTCTTACTTTATATTTTGCATGAATTTTAGTTATATTTCTCTTTTTCAGCTTATATATTTATATTATAAATTTTTTAATACATATATAAAACCATTAGAATAGCAGTCATCCCACTATCCGCTATCCCGTTATCCGCTACCTCGCTATCCCAGTTTTGAGGGCGGCCGCTTCGCTCCGCTATCCGAGATTGATATCTATGATTGAAACAAAATGTTGTAGTGTTCACAATGTTAATTGTGATTGTTATTGAAATTTTAATTAGGTTTAATTATCAATTTGGTCACCAATTATAATAAATACAGCAAGGATTAATATGATTGAAACAAAATGTTGTAGTGTTCACAATGTTAATTGTGATTGTTATTGAAATTTTAATTAGGTTTAATTATCAATTTGGTCACCAATTATAATAAATATAGCAAGGATTAATATGGTTGAAACAAAATGTTGTAGTGTTCACAATGTTAATTGTGATTGTTATTGAAATTTTAATTAGGTTTAATTATCAATTTGGTCACCAATTATAATAAATATAGCAAGGATTAAAAATTGCCATTATTTGTAAAAGAAAACTGTCGACGCTCACCATCCTAATGATGTCAACCCAATTTGACGGAAATAATGATGAGTTTTGGAGAAAACCTTTAGCTATTGATAATGGTCTCAATTTAAAGATGATTGAACCCATTAGTGTGACAGCTGAATTTGTGAATGAAGTTGTAGATGATGGTGTGGATGCAACAGTGTCAATGTGAATGCAGCCATAGGTGAAGATATGAATGAAGTGATAAATGATGTTTTCAATGTGAGCTTGAATGAAGATGTATGTGGAAAGGTTAATGTTGCTGAAAATGGAAGGGTAGATGCAAATGAACAAGTTCCTGCTAATGGAAATAACCCTGCTACAGGAAATGCATGTGAAGAGATAGCTCATGAAAATGTTTAAGGTCAAGATGGGATCTTTGTGAATGATGAGGATGAGACTTTCAATGGGTCTCACAATGTCAACGGGTCGTCAGACAGTGAATATGACCCTTTGTGTGATGACTTGATTGACTTTGAAGAAAGTATAGATATCATTGAAAATCATCAATCTGATGATGACATGACTGAAATCTATATGAAGAAAGGGAGATTTCTGGAACACAACATGAGATCCCACAAAATGGAAGGATACACCTAGAAGATGATCAATTGTTTATGGATGTGAAGCATTTGGGGCAAGTTCTGAAGAATTTTTCTATGAGATGGGTTTCAGTTAAAGAGAGTTAAAAATGAAGCATCTAGAGTTTTCAATGAAGTTCCTGGACCCAAGAAACAAGGATATCTTGGTGCATTTTTGTGTTAGGAATGCTACAAAAACATCTAATTCTATAGTTCATGTTCAACATTCCTAAAACTCAGAAAAGAAAAAGGAATTTTAGGCTAATTAGCATACCACTTCAATGAGAAAATAAGAAATTATAAGCACTGAACCTGACTACTGGAGATGGTGAGCAACGGAAGTTCACTAAGGAATTCCTCAATTCCAACCTTGAGAACAAGGTTGAACTTCAGAAGGAAGACATTGATAGGACAGTAGAGCAGTAGTTAGTTAGAATAGTTACAGAAGTGAAGTCGTTGGGCAGTTAAAATTGCTTGGTGCAGGGAGACGGTAGAAGAGAGGTAATTCATATTTGTTAGTATCGGAAACAGAGTGGTACCTCAGTTGTAAAATGGGAAAGCCTCAGAAGGAGGATTCTCTCCTTTGGTCTCAGCCAATGATTCAGTAAAGAATTTTATAAGTGTTCTCTCTTTTCACTTCTATGTTTTGTGACCTTTCGTTAATCCCAAGAGTCTGCTTTTTTAGTTCAAACAGAAACAAGACTCTAATAACTTGTATTTCAATACACGTCAAAATTCCATTTCAAGGTAACAAGGGGCAACAACCATAGGTTTATATATATATATATATATATATAGATGGTATGAGTGAACAACAAATTTTAGATTTAACATGTCAAATGAATATGGCAGCAACCGCTTATAAAACTAAAGGAATATCAGATAGAAATACGGCTGTAGCAATAATACAAGGATTTACAGGCCAACTTAAAGGTTGATGGGATAATTTATGTACAGAAGAAGATAGAAATATGATATTAAATAGTATAAAACAAGAAACTCAAGAACAGGATGCAGTGACAACCCTTATATTTACTATAATTCAAAATTTTATAGGAGACCCTAATATATTTAAAGAAAGAATAGCTAGTCAGTTAAATAAATTATATTGTCCAACTATGTCAGACTATAGATGGTATAAGGACACTTTTTTTGTGGTGATCATGTTCATGAAAGTATTATATTAGAATTTCAAGATTTTTATATTAGATATACCCAAGTTTTAGTACCTGTTTTGCTTCCGAAAAGTGGTATCAGAGCCTCTAAGAGAACAAAATATTGTTAACGAGTTTTATCAGTTATCTTAATATCTTTGAATCTTCTTAATATTTCATAAAGATTTCTTGCTATAATAAGTTATTTTGCTCTTTGGGAGAGTTGGGTGTAACACTGAGAGGTGTTTATACGTTGGTCAGCTTCTTGTGTCTAGGTGGTCCCGGCAGTAGAGAGTGTAAGTCCGTTGGTTTAGCCTAGAAATGGAAAGAGGTGGTCCCGTAACAACAACTCAAACCAGAAGTAAAGTAGCAAATATAGTTAGAAGTCTAAGTGAAATAGGAAGAGGAAACAAAGATAAACAGGTAGCTATAAGAACTCCACAACAAACGGTAAACATGAATGAATCTTTAGATGTTATTGAAAATAATAAAATAATAGTTGAAGACATAGAAAAATCGTTACATAATTGGTCAATACCCGTAATAAGAAAGAGTGAAGTGTATAAAAAACATAGTATATTTTCATCTGAAAAGAATAAGGACGAAATACATGTTGTAGAATATAGTTACCCAGGAACAGAAGAGAATAAGATAATAAATGTTTTAGAACAAAGCATTTTAGATGAACATATAAATAAAGGATTTAATTTTATTCATCTAGGATTGATACAAGTAGCCGCAAAACCTAATTATAGATTAGGGGTAAATACACCTATATTAATGGTACTAAGAGATACAAGATTAATACAGTTTAAAGATTCTGTAATAGCTATATTAGAGAGTAATCTACATGATGGTCCATCCTTTTTTAACTGTTATCCTAATTTTTCAATGAATTTAAGAAATAAATATACGAGTACGGCTATAAAATTGCATATACAAGTACCTAATAATATAGTTAAAGAGGGAACTGACCCCTTACAAATAATATTCAGGATATATTATAAGGTAACAAAGATAAATTATAATTTTTGAGCTTTAAAAGAATCTACTAAAGATGAAACAATATTAGTAGAAGCTAATTTACATAAGTCTCAGGTACAAGTCCCTAGAAGACTAAAACATAAGGAAGTAATGGAAAAAATACCTGAAGAATGGAAAATAACAGATATAATAGAACCTCCTAAAATACATAATACACAGATTAGAGAAATAATAGAAGAAGGATCAGATGTAAGACTAAGATTAAATAGATCGGCATCATTAAGAATAAATGAACCACATATGATTTACAAAGGACAATCATCAAGACATTCAATAAGTGGATCAACTATAGATTTAGATTTAACTGGATTAGATAAAAGTAATCCAAAAATATCTAAACCTGTATATCAAGATGATAATTCTTCACCACAATACTCCCCAACAAGGTCTCAAGTTCTAAATGTATTAACCAGGGAGATAGAACCATTTATAATAGATAAAGAATGGATTAAACAAGATTTCTTAGCTGAATATAATAAAGAATATAGAAAATGGTTTTTTGATACCTATAATGATGAAGAAAGAGATAAAATTAGAAAAGAATATTATAATTATCTGGAAGAAAATGAAATTAATATTTATTTTTTTGATTGGATGTTGAATAAAGAAAAAATAATAAATCCTCTTACTAAAAATACAACTGTATGGAAAACTACAGATGATAAAATAATAGAATCTGAGTATCCTCCAACTAAAGGAGTAAAAATTAATATTGCTAATATAGAAATTGTAACACCCCGTATGCCTCCGACGTGTTATCATTAATAATATCAGATTAGCGCTTAAAACACAGTTTATAAAACTCAGCGGAAGCATAGAATCGTTTTTCTTGATCCATTATGTATGGAATCACAACAATAACCAATAAAACACAAATCATAACATATATCACGCCCCTGCTGATCCAGTTTCTCATATCATAACATCAAGACAGATAACTAC
>PYAF01004238.1:15396-27141 GCA_007407185.1 Glycine tomentella | reverse complement strand
TTTTGCAATAGTGGAACTCTACTCTAGTGTTGAGTAGAAGAAACTGGATGTAGCCTCATAGGTTTTGAGGTGAACCAGTATAAATCATTTGTCTTGATTTATCTTTAACATTCTTGGTTATTCTAGAAATTAATTCTGTTGTGTGAATCTATCTTGGTGGTGTTTCAAGTCTTGGGTTGATCATTGGATAAAGTTTGTTTAAGTGTTTTTGTGATAAAGATCCAAAGGGCATTAAACTCTGATTTGTTTTTGAAAACTCTGTTTTTCATTGAGAAAATTTTATTTTACCAAGACTAACCAATTCACCCCCCCTCTTGGTTAAGTGTGAAGTGTCCTTTATTTTCCACAACAGAGAATTACAAACACGAAGAGTAAGGAAAGAAAACACCTGATTATCCAAAAGATAATATGCATAAGAATGAATATACCAAGTTGAATGCAAGCACTAAATTCAGAACAAGCCTTTCCTTAAACTTTGACAAGAAAATCTTGCTTCACTCAATCATAAAGACCCATATTGGTTTTGATGGAAGCAAGAACTTAAGAACCCAGAAAAATCACTTTGTGAAAGCTTAGAATGCCTTTAGAATGCTCAGAATTCGAAAAACTCAAGTTGTGAAATAAGCTCAGCAAGGATTCAATTTATAGAAAGATTTGTAACTGCCTGTAATCGATTAAATGCGCTCCTGTAATCGATTATTTTGCATATGTAATCGATTACACACGCTCTTGTAATTGATTAAAGTGTTCATAAACATTATGGGCAGCATTAACGAGCAATTTAATCGATTATCCCGACGTGTAATCGATTACTCCAGGCACTATGTAAAATGAGTTTGTACTAAGTAATCAATTACAATAATTGGTAATCGATTATACCAGGCATTCTGTAAAACATGTTTGTACTATGTAATCGCTTACAATGAATGGTAATCGATTAAGACAGGCATCATGCAAAACATGTAATGAACTAAGTAATCGATTACAATAAATGGTAATCGATTATACCAGCGTGGTGCTATTTTTTGCATGAGTAATGTAATCGATTACAGCTTAGTAGTAATCGATTATGGCTTAGTAGTAATCTATTAAAAAGGTCATAAAGGAAAATTATTTCATTCTAAGTTAAAATAATCGATTAATCCGATAGTGTAATCGATTAAACTGTTCTTGATAATTTTCCAGAAAGCTTCAAGAACAAAATAATCGATTCTTTGCTTGTTTTAATCAATTAAATCAGTGCAATGCTATTTTTCCAAAAACACTTAGCTTATTTCATGATTCAAAACAATTACTTAATGCCTTTGTTTTCTAAACCTAAATGCTTATGAATGTTATGAATGCAATGACTTGGATCATCAGAAACTTACTTCCTTTCACATTTAATCACAAGCTTTTCTTCAAATCTTCAAACATGTTGAAAGCCCAAAACATTTCCAAGTCTTCAATTTCTCTTCATGCTTCAAGTAACTCCCCCTCAAATCAACAATCTCCCCCTTTTTGGCTTTAAACATGCCAAATTTGAAATTGAACAGCATTGAGTCTTGTGATTAATTGAAGGACCTTCATACCATTTTTCTGAGCTTTCTTAACACATGAAAAATTCAATTTCCTTTGCAAGAACAAGTGTTAAAGACATCTGTTTTTGGCTTAGCATTCATCTTCATCTGTTGCTTGGGCATGATTTGTGGCCCTTGGTGTGACTACATAAGTGATAATGTAGTGTAAAAGTCTATCCTCAGGAATCATGGGTCCAGTGCTCAATCTACTCCTAAGTCTCATGTGTGGATCATGGAGCATCTCCCTATAAGTGTCCATCTTGCTATAGCCATCTAGTTCTTCATCGAACCTCCTAGCCCCCTAACATACTACTCTAGCCATAGACTCCCAAATATCTGGAGTAATCTTCATTGTCACTCCCTTGACTTTGGACATCATGTCCCCATGCATAGAGCCTTTCAAACAGGTGTAAAACACCTTCACTAAATCAGGGTAGAAGGTACCCTTCGTCTCTAGAAATCTTCTTAGCCCTTGGGCTTCAAAGAAAGCTGGGAATTGGAACCCTTGCCTAATAAACAAATCTAGTTCAAGGTATTTGGGGGAGGCTACTGGTTTAGTGGCATTGAATTGTAGATAGTTTATTTTATCAGACTCTATGGAAAACCACATGTCGAGTCTGTTTGGTGGCTGAGGTGGTGGTGAATTGGAAGAGGATTCACCAGCCTTCCTTTTGGATATTTTAACTCTCTTAGGAGTAGGATTTGACATGGCTTAGGATATTAGTTTTGGGACACAGAAAAAAATGCAGAAAACAGAGAGGATTTGGAGAAGGAGAGGAAGACAAGGTTGCAAGTGATTTTGATGAAGCATTGTACTTATTTATAGGCACCAAATAGACTTCCAACGTCCATAATTTTGAAAAATCTAGCTGTTGGTGACAGTTAATGGCCTTGGGTTTGCTTTTAGCTTGGATTGGGCAGTTACATTTTTTAGGAAAAACTGTCAGAGCACATGCAACAGCATGAATAATCGATTATTTCGTTAAGTAATCAATTATTCCAGTACAAATAGAACACAAAATTTACACACAGTAATCGATTATTCCTTATGGTAATCGATTACAGACCTATCAGATAGAGGTAAAAGATGACATGTAATTGATTATATTCTAATGTAATCGATTATATACATAGATTTGGGAATTATTCAAGTATTAGAGCTTTGTGTAATCGATTATCCCGAGTGGTAATCGATTACTCCAGAGAGACCATTAATCCTAAACTTAAGTGTAATCGATTACAAGATTCTAGTAATCGATTATTCTAGTGAGACACATAGTTATAAAATGAATTTTGATAAATGTAATCGATTATCCCGTTGTGTAATCAATTATTCCAGTGAAGCATAATTTCTGAAATATGAAAAATAATCGATTACCAACTTGTCGTAATCGATTACTTGAGTACAATTTGCACACTGAAAGTGATTTTTAATGATTTTAATTGATTAACCCGTAGTGTAACCGATTATTCCAGTCAATGTATCAGAAACAAAGTATTTTTACAACTTGATACGAATTTTTAATCATTCAATGATAAATGTGGCATTGAGGCTTTTATTTGTCATAAGAATCATGCATCAAACAAGCTAGTTTATGTTACTTTCATCAAGAATGCCTAGCATGTTTCTAAGTGTATAAAATCTATCTTTTGGCAAAGGCTTAGTGAATATATCAGCAAGTTGATTATGGGTATCAATGAATTCTACCTTGATGTTACCTTTCTGCACATGATCTCTTATGAAGTGATGTCTAATTTCAATGTTCTTGGTCCTTGAGTGCATGACAGGATTTTTTGAAATATTTATTGCACTTGTGTTGTCACAAACTAGTGGTATCTCCTTAAGATCAACTCCATAATCTTGCATTTGTTGCTTGAGCCATAGACTTTGTGCATAGCAACTCCCAGCTGAGATATATTCAGCTTCCGCAGTTGACAAAGCTACACAAGCTTGTTTCTTGCAATGCCATGAAATGAGTGAGCTTCCAAGGAGATGACAAGTTCCACTTGTGCTTTTTCTATCAAGCTTGCATCCTGCAAAATCAGAATCAGAATATCCAACAATATTTATTGGTGCACCTTTAGGATACCATAGCCCAACTTTGGGTGTTGCCTTGAGGTATTTGATGATCTTTTTGACTGCTGTAAGATGTGACTCTTTTTTATTTGCTTGGTATCTTGCACACAAGCAGACACTAAGCATAATGTCTAGTTTACTAGCTGTCAAATATAGTAAAGACCCAATCATTCCTCTATATTTGGATTCATCTACCTTCTTCCCTTTTTTCATCTGAATCAAGGTATGTTGAAGTTGCCATAGGAGTTGCAGCATCTTTGCTTTTCTCCATTTCAAACTTCTTAATTACTTCAAGGCAATACTTTGATTGATTGAGGAAAATTCCATCCTTCATTTGTTTGACTTGAAGTCTTAGAAAGAATGTTAATTCCCCCATCATAGACATCTCAAACTCACTTTGCATAGCTGCAGAAAATTCTTTACAAAGCTTTTGATTAGTTGAACCAAAAATAATATCATCAACATATATTTGAACCAATAGAATCTCATCCTTGTGCCTTTTGATGAACAAGGTTTTATCAACATTGCCCCTTACAAAAGATTGATCAAGTAGGAACTTACACAATCTTTCATACCATGATCTTGGAGCTTGGTTCAGACCATATAGGACCTTTTTAAGTTTAAAAACATGATTAGGATTTTTAAAATCAGAAAACCCTGGAGGTTGTTCAACATATATGTCCTCCTCTATGTAACCATTCAAAAATGCACTTTTGACATCCATTTGAAAAAGTTTGAAACCCATTATGCATGCATATGCAAGTAATAGCCTAATAGCTTCCAATGTTGCTACTGGAGCAAAAGTTTCTTCATAGTCGATGCCTTCCTCTTGGTTGTAACCTTTAGCAACCAATCTAGCCTTATTTCTAACTATGGTTCCACTTTCATCGAGTTTGTTTCTAAAAACCCACTTTGTACCAATAGGCTTGACTGATGAAGGTCTTGGAACAAGTTCCCAAACTTCATTTCTTTTAAATTGATTCAGTTCATCATGCATGGCATGCATCCAATGTTCATCTTGCAAGGCATGATTAATCTCTTTTGGTTTAATTTGAGATAGAAAGGCCATGTCACAACATAAATTTCTAAGAGAGGATCTACTAGAGACTCCCTTTGATACTTCACCAATAATATTGTCTAGTGAGAGGTTTCTTGTGGTTCTCCACTCTTTAGGCCTTTGGTTGGGTGTTGATGGACCTTCTTCAGCATTAGGTTCATTCTTCTCATTGATAGACAATTTTTCAGGCTGAACATTTTGCTCTATTTGACCTGCATCTTCATCACAATCTTTTTCCTCTTTTGAGGGGTTAGATTCATCACAAATTACATGGACATATTCTTCTATACACATGGTTCTTTTGTTGAAAACTCTATATGCTTTACTTTGCAATGAATATCCAAGAAATATGGCTTCATCAGCCTTTGCATCAAATTTTCCTAGTGATTCTTTTCCATTGTTTAAAACAAAACACTTGCAGCCAAATGTTCTCAAATGAGAAATATTGGGCTTTCTTCCTTTGTATAACTCATAAGGTGTTTTCTTCAATATGGGTCTTATGAGTAATCTATTTAATGTGTAGCAAACAGTACTTACTGCATCAGCCCAAAAATATTTTGGTAAATTTGTCTCATTTAGAAGTGTTCTAGCACCTTCTTCAAGTGATCTGTTTTTCTTCTCCACAACACCATTTTGTTGGGGTGTTCTTGGAGCTGAAAAGTTATGGTTAATTTCATTTTCCTCACAAAATTTTTCAAAATGTTCATTTTGGAATTCTCCACCATGATCACTTCTAATTGAGATAATTTTACAATCTTTCTCATTTTGAACAAGTTTGGCTAATTTTCTAAAAGAATGGAAAGCATCACTCTTGGATTTCAAAAACAAAGTCCATGTTAATCTAGAGTAATCATCTACAATAACAAGTCCATAGTAATTACCACCCAAACTCAGTTCTTAAAGGAGCAAAAAAATCAATGTGCAATAGTTCAAGTGGTTTTGAGGTGGAAACAATGTTTTTATTATGAAAAGAAATTTGGGTTTGTTTCCTCTTTTGACATGCATCACATAATTTGTCCTTCTCAAATTTGAGTTTTGGCAGACCAATAACTAAGTCCTTCTTAATGAGTTTATTCATATGATGCATATTAATATGGCTAGCTCTTCTATGCCACAGCCATGTTTCATCTAACTTACTTATTAAGCATGTGGTGTTGTGAAAAAATGCATGGTCTATAGAAAGCAAGTAAATGTTACCTTTCCTTTTGCCAATATGAATTACCTCTCCACTTTTGCCATCACAAATTATGCAGCAATCTTGATTGAAGGAAATTTTATAGCCTTTGTCACATAATTGACTTATACTAAGTAGATTGTGCTTAAAGCCTTCAACATAGAGTACATTGCTGATTTTTGTATTCAAGCTATCACCAATGCTTCCTTCACCTATGATCTTTCCTTTGTTGTTGTCTCCATAAGTAACATAGCCCCCATCTTTAAGAGTAAGATTTTTGAGCAAGGACTTGTCACCGGTCATATGTCTTGAGCATCCACTATCAAGATACCATAAAGAAGAGCTTGCTCTAAGACACACCTACAAAAGGAACAAATTACTTCAAAAGAGAAGGTACCCATTTGATTTTGGATCCAAGTGGGTTAGCTGTTTGCTTTTTCTTTTCTATCCAAATGTACTCACCATTTGGGACATAAAATCTTCTTGCAAAACATTGGTAAGATGTATGACCTTTTTCCATACAATAGTGACAAATCACAGCCTTATATGAGTTTCCAAAGAACCTATTTTGATTGAATCTTGATTTCTTCTTTTTATTCTGTTTTGGAGGTATAAATGTTGTCTTTTGAACATTTTTAAAACTCTTTTTATACCCCAAACCAGAAGTGTCACCAAACTATTTTTTAGCACTCAACATTTCATTTAAATCACATTTTCCTTTGTTGAGTTTTTCCAAGATATCAATCAACTCTTTGTTCTTTGAAACAAACTGCAAGTATTTTTCTTCTTGATTCAATCTATATTCATCAAAAACTTTTTGCAGCATTTCATATTTGTCACTTGATGTAGAGGAAGAGGTACAAATACAACCACTTGATTTGTAGCTTGAAGTAAGTTTCTCATTTTCTTTCTTCAAGTTACAAACTTCAGTTTGTAATTCCATTATTTTTGCAAGATGATCCTCAATAATTTTCTTAAGCTTGTTGTTGGACTTAGCAAGCTTTTTGGCCTCTTTGCGCATTTCATGAAAAGCAAAAATAGCTTGATCAAGTTCAGAAGTTACCTCATCATCTTCATCCAAAAGATCATCATTTTCTTCATTAACAATTGAGATGAGGCACATGTTGGCTTCTTCTAATTCAGTGGAGGATTCAGAAGTTGAGGATTCATTGTCCTCCCAAGCAATGTAGGCTCTTCTTGGCTTTGTTTCCCTCTTGCCTTTGCTGTCACTTTGTTGTTTCTTCAAGTAGATTGAACATTTTGATTTTATGTGGCCAGGTTTACCACATTCAAAGCATGTAAAGTTGTTGTCAATCTTCTTGGAGTTGCTAGTGTTCTTGTTGGTAGAATTGTTCTTGTTGTTTCTTGTAAATCTTTTGCCCTTGTTCTTCTTTAGAAACTTGCTGAACTTTTTCATAATTAAGTTCATGCTTTCTTCATCTTTCTCTTCGCTTGAGTTTTCATCTTTTTCCACATTGGGTGCTACAGTTTTTAGTGCTATTCCTTTGCCTTTTCTTTCTACATCTTCACCAAAGGTTAGTTGAGATAATTCAAACTCATACTCAAGCAACTTACCAAAGAGGGCAGCCATGGTCATTTTTGAAAGATCTTTAGATTCCTTAATGGCTGTCACTTTTGGTTGCCATGCTCTAGTGAGGCACTTCAAGATTTTGATGTTTAATTCTTCAGCATCAAATGTCTTCCCAAGTCCCAAGAGATGATTCACTATATGTGTGAATCTTGTTTGGAGTTAAGAAATACTTTCATTTTGATTCATCTTAAACATCTCATATTCATGTATCAATGAGTGCTTTCTTGATCTCCTCACTTCCTTCATGGGTTATCTCTAGCATCTCCCACATCTCTTTGGCACTTGTACATCTAACAGTTCTGAAGAATTTATCAGAAGAAAAAGCATAGGTTATCATGTTCTTAGCTTTAAAATCATACTGAACAATTCTTTTTTCATCATCATTCATCTCATCCCAATCTTTGGGAATCATGTTATTATCAACCACCTTGATGGGCACCCTAGGACCCTTTTCTATTGCATTCCATGCTCCTGGATCATTGGATTGAATAAAGATCTTCATCCTATTTTTCCAAAAAACTGAAATGCTCCCCCTCAAACAAAGGAGGTCTGTTTAAGGATGCACCTTCCTTAAAGGTTATTTGTGAAGTATTCATTTTTGAAAAAAATGATCTTGAGTAACTTACAAGACCTAGCTCTTGATGCCAATTGTAAAATATGGAAAACTTCACACTTAACCAAGAGGGGGGTGAATTGGTTAGGCTTGGTAATTAAAAAATTTTCTTGATCAAAATTAGAGTTTTTCCCTTTTGGATCTTTATCACTTAAGAAACCAAGAACCCTTATTCAATCCAAAGTTCAACCCAAAATATGTAATACCTCAAGAATTTGGTTGATAACAAGAACTCACAAACAAGAAAGATAAAATATAGCAAATAGATAGAATATGAACAACACAAAGATTTATATTGGTTTACTTCAAACACTATGAAGCTACATCCAGTTTTCTTCCACTCAACACTGGAATGGAGTTCCACTATTGTAAATTTCAGTTCTTACAAGTTATTACAAAGCCTTTCTTTATCAACCCTAGATAAAGTTCAGAAATCTAAAACACTATTAGATTCTTAAAGACAATCTACTGAGAACATTACTCAGCAATTCCCCTAGAGAACCCCTATCTCTAGATTACAAGCAAGAAACCCATTTACAATAGACAAACCAAAATCAAAATTCAAAACAGAATTACAACTTCAAAGATTATGGAAAGAAGTCACCTAATGATCCAATGAACAATATGCAGATGAATGATTTCACCAAGTAGAAGAATGATTTTAACCTCAAAACATCACTTTCCCTTAAGCTTTGAAAAAGAAAATCTTGCTTCACTAATCCCTCAAAGACCCATAAATGTTTTGTGAAAGCAAGAACTCAATGAACCCAGAAAAACCACTACAAGAATGTTTAGAAAGCCTTAGAATGCTCAGTGTACGAATTTATCAAGTTTTTTTTTTTAAAACAGCTGAGCATGGGTTCTATTTATAACAACTTTCTAACTGTCAGTAATTGATTACACATGCTCCTATAATCGATTAATTCGCATATGCAATCGATTATTTCAAGACTGTAATCAATTAAACTGTTCAATAGATGTTCTGGGTTTGAGCAACGAACAGAATAATTGATTATCCCGTCTGGTAATCGATTAAGACAGTAAGCTCTTATTTTTGAAATACACTATGTAATCGATTACGGATTTTGGTAATCGATTAAGTCAGGAGGCTTCATAAAACAATTTGTACTATGTAATCGATTACTATATTTGGTAATCGATTAATGCAGCATAACATGTTAATCATAGGCATATACTGTAATTGATTACTATCTGTGGTAATCGATTAAGACAGAAAGATGATATTTCCTATTTAGCCTATGTAATCGATTAAAGTATTCATTATATCAGTTTATATGAAATTATAGGTAAAATAATCGATTAATCCGATATGTAATCGATTACATTGTTCTTGAAATGTTTTCCAGAAGGCACAAAGAACAAAATAATGAATTCTTATGATAGTGTAATCGATTAAATCAGTAAGAACTTATTTTTCCAAAAACTTAGATTTAAACTTGCCTAATTTACCAAATGCTTGTATATATTAAAGCTCAATTTGATTAACTAAATGAATGATATGAATGCTATGCACATGGATCATCAGAAAATACTTCTTCCTTTTACATTAATCACAAATTGATCTCCAAGACTTCAAAGCATGTTGAAAGCACAAAACCAAGCTTGATCCAATGTTCATTCTTCAAGTGATTCCTCTCTTAAATCAACAATGAACACACAATTAACCAAGAGGAAAAAAATTGGTTAAAACAGGGATTTTTAGAAACTAGCAGTGGAGTAAAGATCGTATCACAAGTTTTCCCTTATTAAAATAGAAACTTACAATCAATCAAGATTCACCCCACACTTCAAGCAATTGCAGAAAATATTTGAGTTGATATTGAAAGAGGATTAACCACAAGATAAGCAAGTTTAAGATAGCAAGAATTAGAATCAAGAGAACACCAAATTTATATTGGTTCAACCCTCAAAAGAGAAGCTACATCCAATGCCTTATAACCAAACCTGATTAGAGTTTTACTAAATCAAAAACTATTCTTTACAAGCTTTACAAGTGATTACCTTTATCAAACCTAGATAAAGAAACTGAAATCTAAAACCTATTAAAAAGAACCATAGAACACTGCCCTGTTCTTCCCTCTAGAGAACACTACTCCAGAAAAAGCTTTAAAGAAACTCTTTGATCTTAGTACTTACAAGAATTAAAAGAAACAAGTCAATTCATAGTAAGAGTTCAAGAGAGATACAACCTTATGATCCTCAGAGGTTGAATGAATGAATTTTACCAAATAAATTCAGATTGAATGAATGCTAATGTTGAAAAGCAGCTCTCTTGAAAAACTCTTGAAGAATCTTGCTCAAAACACTATGATCAATGAAGCATGAGTTCTTGGGTTTTGAAACAAGATGTATGAGACTCAAAAAATCTTTTTCCCATACTTAAAAAGCTTTGGGAGTAATGAGTAATTCGTAAAATCATTTTCTTTTGATTGATGCAAATGTTTAGACCCAACAACTTTTTATAGAAAATAGATTTAACTACATGTAATCAATTAAAACGTTACATAATTGATTATTTTAACCAAAGTAATCGATTAATATACAAAATAATCAATTAAAGTGTTTTAGCACAATCTGCAAAAGTTTTTATGAATAATGTAATCGATTAAAACGACCGGTAATCGATTAAGGCAGTCAGTCTCAGAAATGAAATAAGCATGTGTAATCGATTACAATTGAGTGGTAATCGATTAAGGCAGTCAGGCATGTTTTGTATTTTTGTGTTGTGTAATCGATTACGATTTGCTTGTAATAGATTGAAGTGTTCTTCATGGCTTTGTAATAGATTACAAAAGCTAGCAATCAATTAAAGCAGTGCACAAATGCATTTTCCAAAACTTTAACCATGAGAATTTCTTTCTAAATGCAAACATGTAACCTTTTATATTTTTCTTAAATCATGTATGCATGTTTATGGTTATTTTTATGCAAATGAAAGGATCACAAGATAAGTCTCTTGAACAACTTAACAAATTACAAATGTCTTCAATTGAATGGCATGTAAAAAGCTAAAATCCTTTAAGCAAAGGGCTTCATCCTTGATTTGATCTTGTTTCTAGCTCCCCCTGTATCCAACAATCTCCTTCTTTTTGGCTTTGATCATGCCATTTACCAATTGAACATTTGTTGCCCCTTTAAGTGCATGAGAGAGATGAGTGATAGGAGCTTCATACTTAACCTGAAATCTTAAGTAACCTTGCATAAACATAGATAATTTCTTTGATTACTCCCCCTATTTTAAATAATGTTTCATATAGTTTAGATCACTAATTTCATAGCAATAAGAATTCATTTTTTTGTCAAATGTTCATATAATATCTCCCTAATATATTTCAATTGATTTCTCCCCCTATTTGGTTATCAAGGACAAAAATATCAATGTAAGAATAAGATAGGCAAGGAAGAAATTAACAAGAAAAAGACCTTTTTATTCAATAATGAAAAGGGATACAATACTAAAAATTTAAAAAAAAACAGAACTGAAAGGAGAACATTAAGCGATTATCAAAACATGAAAGCAAATCACAGGCAACAAGAAAACAAACACAAACAACCTAAGCTAGAGCTTATCAAATTCATCAAGAACCATCCTAGACTCAATATTTTCTAGCCTAGACTTAATTTCTTCCATGGATGAGTTGGTCAGAGCCCTA
>PYAF01004237.1:44795-58680 GCA_007407185.1 Glycine tomentella | reverse complement strand
TATGGATTATGTTAGGTAATTACGCGTAAACCTTTATACGATTTGAAAAGCTGTTTTAAAAACTTAACCAATTCAATTTGAATTTTGTTATTATTATTATTTTCGGAAAATTTTAGTCACAAATGAAAAATAAAAGTGAAATAAAAGCGGTCGTTTCAATTACCAATAAAATAAATACGAAATAGAAGCGGTGGTTACATCTTGGGTGGCTTCATTAGTGAGTCTGGATAAATGATCTGCCACATAATTTTCACACCCTTTCTTATCTTTTATTTCTGTGTAAATCACCACCTTAGATCCTATTAAATATGATCTAAATTTTTCTGAGGCATATACTATGGCAAGCAGTTCTTTTTCAGTAGTTGCATAATTAATCTGTGCCTCATTTAAGACCTTGCTTGCATAGTGTATAACATGGCAAACTTTATTCTTTCTTTGTCCCAAAACTGCTCCCACCGCATAATCACTTGCATCGCACATAATTTCAAAATCAAGATTCCAATCAGGTGCGGTGATTACGGGAGCGGAAATCAGTTTTTGTTTCAAAGTTTCAAAAGCTTGGAAGCATGAATTATCAAACTGGAATGGAACTTCTCTGTTTAAAAGATTTCTAAGAGGCTTAGCAATTTTTGAAAAATCTTTAATAAATCGCCTGTAAAATCCTGCGTGTCCCAAGAAACATCGAATGCCTTTGACATTGCTTGGTGGAGGTAATTTCTCAATGACATCCACTTTAGCTTTGTCCACTTCAATGCCTTTTTTGGAAATCTTGTGACCTAACACAATGCCTTATGTCACCATAAAGTAACACTTTTCCCAATTCAGCACAAGGTTAGATTCAATACAACGTTTTAAAACAATATCAAGATTATACAAGCATGAATCAAAAGAAGTACTAAAAACCGAGAAGTCATCCATGAATATTTCAATACTTTTGTCGACTAAATCAGAAAAAATAGAAAACATGCATCTCTGGAAAGTGGCAGGAGCACGCATAAACCAAAGGGGCAAGTAAATGTTGTTTTTTCTTGGTCTTGAGGGTCAACACTGATTTGGTTGTATCCAGAGTACCCATCAAGAAAACAATAATATTGCTTACCTGCTAACCTTTCTAGCATTTGATCCATAAACGGTAACGGAAAATGATCTTTCCTGGTGGCGTTGCTGAGTTTTCTGTAGTCGATACACATTCTCCAACCCGTAACAGTACGAGTTGGGATCAGCTCATCTTTACCATTCTTTATCACTGTCATGCCACCTTTTTTTGGCACCACTTGGACGGGACTTACCCATTGACTATCTGATATAGGGTATATCATTCCTGCTTCCAATAGCTTTACTACTTCTTTTCTAACTACCTCTTTCATGGTTGGATTAAGACGTCTTTGAGGTTGAGCAACAGGTTTAAAGTCTTGTTCCATTAAAATTCTATGCATGCAGTATGAAGGACTGATACTTATTAAGTCTGACAATGTCCAACCAATAGCTTTACTGTTTTGTTGCAAGACTTCCTCCAATTTCTTTTCTTCCCCCACAGAAAGATTTGCATTGATGATTACTAGTTTCTGGGAATTTCCTGCAAGAAAAACATATTTTAAATGTGAAGGAAGTGCCTTAAGTTCCAACTTTGATTCCTCTTTCTGCTTCTCTTCTTTTATTTCTTCATAGAGGGATTGATGAAACGGCACTTCCTTGCATGAATTTAATTGATGAAGATACTTTGATTTTTCTTTATCTCCATCTTCTTCTTGAGCTTCTTCAGTCAATGCTTTCTCTAAGCTATCCTTTTTGTAAAGAAATCTTCTAGAGTCAGAGATTACTTCATCCAGTACATCGACTCTAAAACATTCTTTCTTATCTGAGGGGTGCTTTATAGCTTCAAGAACATTAAATTGAACTTCATCATCTTATACTTTGACAGTGAGCTTTCCTTCATCAACATCAATTAAAACTTTGGCAGTCTTCATGAAAGGTCTGCCAAGAATTAATGGGACTTCACTGTCTTCATTCATATCCATGACTACAAAGTCGACTGGGAAAAAGGATTTGTCGACTTTCACCAACACGTCTTCAATGATGCCATAGGGATGCTTAATAGATCTGTCAGCTAGTTGCAGCGTCATCCTAGTAGGTTTGATTATAGCATCTCTTATCCTCTTAACCATGGATAATGGTATGAGATTGATGCTTGCACCTAAGTCAAGAAGAGATTTTCCCACCGATAAGTTACCAATAGTAACAGGAATTGCAAAGCTACCTGGATCTCTAGTCTTTTCTGGAAGAGTCTTTTGGATGATGGCACTGCATCCTGCATCCAGCTCGATTATCTCCTCATCGATGTATCTTCTTTTCTTGGTGAGGAGGTCCTTCATGAACTTGGCATATGTGGGCATCTGTTCCAATGCTTTAACAAAAGGAATATTTATCTGAAGTTGCTTGAAGATGTCAAGAAAACGTTTGTATTGCCTTTCCTTTGCTTTCTTGGATGGGGCGTGTGGATATGGTATGCTTTGGCCTGGTGGTGGGGTTAGGACAGCTTTGCCTTTATCACTTTTTTTCTTTTTATCATCACTTGTTACTTTTCTATCTATGTTTTCATTGGTTTCTTCCTCATCTTTTTCTTTTTCATTTTCTACATCATCATCTTCCTTTACATTTCCTTCATTTTTTTCTTCTTCCTCTTTCCTACCCACTAAAGTCCCACTTCTAGTGATAATTGCTTTACATTGCTCTTTTGGATTGATTTGGGTATTTGCTGAGAGAGATCCACCTCCATGCTCAGATAGTTGCTTTGCAAGCTGCCCTACTTGTACTTCTAGATACTTGATAGAAGCCTCAGTGTTCTTTTGATTACTGATGGACATTTGCATGAATTGTGTAAGAGTGTCTACCATTTTTGATAATCTGTCAGACTGAGCTTGTTGTGGTGGATTTCTATTTGAAGGACCTGAAAAAAGAATTAGAAGAACTTGCAAAGGAATTGTTAGAAGGACCTACAAAAGGAGGGTTAGTGGGATCATTATAATTATTATTTTGCCTCCAATTATAAGGTTGATTAGAACCTAGACCACTGCGATATCCTTGGTAATTCCCTTGATAATTTTGTTGAGGTCTTGATTGATTTTGCATGTAGTGAGCTTCCTCTTCTTGCGGCAATCACCAGGTATTGTGCAATGGCCATTCTGATGGTCTCTTCCACAAAAATTACATCTCAAGATTTGTTGAACTTGATGTGCTGTATGAGATTTATGTGATCCTCCATGCTGAATTTGTTGAGGAAGTTGGCCTATTTGCTTTTTTAAGGCCTCCAATTGCTAAGTCAAGAGCTTGTTTTGAGCTAAGATGGCATTTTGAGTGTCAAGCTGTAGTACGCCTTTCCTCTGAATTGGTGATCTATCATGGTGAGATTGATAGTCACTTGCTGCTATGGAGTCAATGATCACTATAGCTTCTTCGGGGCTTTTAGACATCATGGTTCCTCCAGTTGAAGCGTCAAGGATCATCATGGTCTGTGGCCTCAAACCACTATAAAAGATGTGTAATTGCGCGGCATTATCAAAATTGTGGTTTGGGCATCTCCTTAGTAGTGACTTGAATCTTTCCCATGTCTCACATAATGGTTCATCTGCACCTTGAGAGAAAGTGGCAATAGCTGACTTTGCACTTATAAATCTTGATGGAGGGAAGAATCTGGCGATGAATTTTTCCTCCAAAACGTCCCATGTGCTTAAACTTTTGTTTGGTTGTGATTGAAGCCATGTTTTAGCTTTACCTGTCAAAGAAAAAGGAAAAGCTCTGAGGTAAACAGCTTCAGCATCTTCGTCCGATGCTTCCATCGTTCGGCATAGCTCCATGAAAGTAGACAAATGCGTGTAAGGATCTTCATGGTCTAGCCCAGCAAATGGAGTGAGCCAATGAGACTGAGTAATGCTGGCTTCAGCTCCACAACCTTGTTGTTAAAAGGAGGGATGACTATGTTGTTGTAGTGCTTGGGACCTTGTTGATAAGCATAGTCACCAAGAGTCCTTCTTACTGGTCTATTTTCTTCTCCGCCACGATCAGCCATGTTGTCTCTTACAACTAGTTTTTCGGGCAATGGAGGATCAATAGTCACAGTTTCCTCGAAATGCTTGTTGGATTCTTGCTTCTTTTTCTTTCTATTTTTCCTTTTTGTTTTAGAAATTTCTGGATCAAACTGAGGTTTATCTGTAGAAGACTTACCTCGCATAAAGTGAAAGGCCAAAAACTACACGATTCTGTAAGCACCGAGGTTTAATAACAAGAAAATTTATATACAAAACAAGAAAATAAAGAACGAGAAAAAATTCTACTAAACTGAAATTTAAACAACTAAGTAAATGAATCAAATCCCCGGCAACGGCGCCAGAAACTTCTTAGAAATTTACAGCAAGCGCACCGTGTTATCGTTGCAAGTTACAAAATTTATAAAGTTCGTCTCCACAGGGATTTGTGTTTACTTTGACTAGTTTAAATCTTTATCAGTTTAGTAGTCTATGTACAGATGATTAAAACGAAGGTTCATTTGTGTAATTTTGTATCGTAAAATAAAGATAAAATTACGGAAGTAAATAAACGAGTTCAAGTCAAGGAAGCGTAGGATTGGATTTTGTCTTACTTATCCCTTCGATTAATTCTACCTATGCATTATTTTTCTATTCTTATTGACGCACACGTTTAAGTAACCCTAATTCGATTCCTCACAATTAAAGTCCTAAGGATATTTGACTAAATACCAATTACTCGCATATTCAATTAAACACCCAAGCATTAAGATTCTATTCACGTGTTTAATATGATCAAAAAGTTATGTTCTATTCCTAGCAACGCAACGTGATGAGTGAAATTATTCAGTTCAAAACCCTAAATTTACTTTCCAGTTGCCTTTAGGGTTTAAATTCATGAAACTAACGATCACTTAGCTTCAAGCATTAAGCATAGAATAAAGTCACCAATAAGAAATAGTATAATGCATAGAAATTAAAAGAGCATAGAATAAGAAGAGTACGTCCAATCCTAGAGAAGCTTAAGCGAGCATCGGAAAAACTTCCTCAAGAGAATCACTGAAGTAGCTTGTCATCGATCCTCTTTTCGGCAGAATCTCCACTACAAAACTCACTTTCCTCACTTCCCTAACCTTCTACCCTCAACTATGAAGAACCTAAGCCTAAGGATATGAACAAAGGAGCTGAAATTGGGGCAAACATCATGCCTTGCTTCAACAATTCATGGGGTATTTATAAATGGTGGTGTTGTCTGCTTCCACTCACCCAGGCGGCCAATTCCTTCATGTTTTGCTCGCCTGGGCGAGCTTAAGTTATCATTTTGGGAATTGTGGCTCACCTAGGTGACCAAATTGGCCTTAGGGAGCTCGCCTGGGCGAGCTTAATGTTGAAGAAAACTTTGGGCTTTGATTGTTCTGGGCCTGGATTGCTTTTGAAACTTCCTTGTTTACTTTGTTCACCCCTTCTTCTTGGCTTTTATATGCTCGATACTTCCGGAATCTTCGAACCTATCAAAATTCACCATGAATTTGGACGAATCTTCTCAAAACATAAAATCATAACTTAACTCCATACAAGTATCATTTAACTAGGTTTCTAGGGTTAATTTGTAGATAAAGTTAATCAAAACAATCAGATAAGTGCCTTTCTATAAATCAAATTTGACTAAAATGTGGCACTTATCAACTGCTCAAAGCATATGAGACATTTGGTCTTGTACATATCACGACATACATGATGGACCCAATAGCTGAAACGTATGGAATTCCACTTATGCGGTCTTTCTCAGGCTGTGACTTAGGACACACAGCCTTGGAAAGATGTACCCCATGACTGACGGGAAGAAACTTTTTCGACCCTTCCATGCTAAACTTTCTTAGCATCTTGTCAATATACGTGGATTGAGATAATCCCAGCAGCCTTTTAGATCTATCTCTATAGATCTTTATACTAAGTATAAAGGCCGCTTCTCCCAAATCCTTCATGGTGAAGCTTTCTAAAAGCCAGTCTTTAGTTGTTTGTAATGTGGGGATGTCATTTCCTATTAGTAGTATGTCGTCTACATAGAGTACTAAGAAAACAACATTGCTCCCACTATCCTTCTTGTAAACACAAGGTTCATCCTCATTCTTGATGAATCCGTTACTTTTAATGATTTCATCAAAACGAATATTCCAACTTCGGGATGCTTGCTTTAGCACATATATCGACCTCTGCAGCTTGCATGCCATATGTTCTTGGCCTTTGGCTTCAAAACCCTTAGGTTGTGTCATGTACACTTCCTCCTTCAAGAATCCATTCAAGAAGGCAATCTTGACATCCATTTGCCAAATCTCAAAGTCGTGATATGCTGCTATGGCAAGCATGATCCTAATAGATTTGATCATGGCAACGGGTGAGAAAGTCTCATCATAGTCAACACCTTGTCTTTAACGATATCCTTTCGCAACCAACCTAGCTTTATAGGTTTGAACGTTGCCATTTGCATCAGTCTTTCTCTTAAAGACCCACTTATTACCGATAGGAATTTTTCCTTGCGTTGTGGAACCAAGGTCCATACCTTGTTTTGATCATCAAATCTATTTCAGATTTCATGGCTTCTAGCCATTTAAAGGAGTCAACGTCCTTGATTGCCTCCTCATAGTTACTTGGTTCATTATCCTTTACAGTTTGTTGATTCTCAATCACAAACCCATACCACTCAGGTGGATGGATGAACCTAGTAGACCTACGAAGTTGTATGTTTACTTCTCCATTGGAGAACGTCGCCTGCGGTGCAGACTCGGGTTCCTCAATCTGTTCTTGTGGTCCTTGAACTTCTTCAAGATAAATTTTACTCCCACTGGCTCCTTGATAGAGTAAATCATTCTCAAGGAATTCAGCAATTTTGGACACAAACACCTTGTGTTCGTCCAATGAGTAAAAGTAGTATCCCTTAGTACCTTTGGGATACCCCACAAATAGACATTTAGTGCTTTTAGCACTAAGCTTGTCTGATGTCAACGATTCGACATATGCTAGCGATCCCCATACTCTGAGATAACTCAACTCAGGTTGGGTCTCTTACCATTCTATATCTCATATGGAGTGGTCTGAACAGATTTGGACGGTACCCTATTTAGAAGGTATGTTACCGTGTCTAAGGCATATCCCCAAAACGATTTTGGAAGTTGAGTCTCACTCATCATAGACCTGACCATGTCTAACAAGGTTCTGTTTCTCCTTTCAAAAACACCATTTTGGTGTGGTGTGTAAGGTGCAGTAAGCTGCGAGAGAATTCCATTCTCTCTCAGATAATCTGAAACTCATGGCTCAGATATTCACCACCACGATCTGATCGTAATGTCTTAATCATTTTTCCACGCTGTTTCTCTACTTCATTCCTATACTCCTTGAACTTTTCAAAGGCCTCAGATTTATATCTCATCAGGTAAACATACCAAAATCTCGATTTATCATCCGTAAAGGTAATGAAATAGGAGTATCCTCCTCTAGCCTCTATAGACATTGGGCCACAAACATCAGAGTGAATGAGTTCTAATAACTCACTAGTCCTATGACTCTTAAGCCCTTTGGGCTTGTGACGAGTCATTTTCCCATATAGACAAGATTTACATTGTCCATAAGATTCCAAATCCATGGAATCTAGGTATCCATTTGTATGCATCCTAGACAATCTTGTTTCGTTTATGTGCCCTAGTCTATAGTGCCACATATAAGATTGATTATCTGTCCTAGGTCATTTCACATTCACATTGAGAACTTATGTTCCCATTTCTAAAACATATAGCCATTTACCAAAGAAGCAGTAGCATAAACCATATCATTCATAATGATAGAAAATGTACCATCCCTAATAGTAAAAGAAAAACCATCTCGTTCTAAACAAGAAATTGAAATAATGTTTCTAGAAATGGCCAGAACATAAAGGCAATTATTCAAATGCAATAAAAGGCCCATAGGGAAAATAAGGTCTATATCTCCAACAACTTGAGCAGCAACTCTTGCTCCATTACCAACGCGGAGGTCAACCTCATTCTTCTCCAATCTCCTGGGACTCCTAAGTACCTACAACATATTGCAGATGTGAGAACCACAACCGGTATCTAATACCCATGAAGTCGGATTAACACAAAAATAATTGATCTCAATCATGTAAATACCTGAGGTAGAAGCATCACTATGTTTCTTGTCCTTCACACTCTTCAGGTAGTCTGGACAGTTTCTCTTCCAATGGCCAGTCTTGGCACAGTGGAAGCACACAGCATCGATTTTGTCCTTAGGTGTACTCTTACCCTTCTTGTTGCCCTTCTTCTTCTTGGGTTTTCATTTGGGCTTAAGGGACTTTCCTTTTGCAAGCTCCTTAGCCTTACCCTTGGCCTTATTAGTCCCACTAATGAGAAGAAAGTGTGTTTTATCCTTTTTGATAGACACCTCGGCAGTTGTTAACATACTTAACAACTCAGGCAAGCTCATAAGCATCCCATGCATGTTGTAATTCATAATGAATTGACTAAAGGAAGGTGGAAGTGATGTGAGGATTAAGTCATTACTTAGCTCGGCATCCATCACAAAGCCTAGATTTCCTAGCTTCTCAATGATGTCGATCATCTTAAGAACATGACTTCTCACACTCATGCTCTCAGACATCCTACATGAGAACAATTCTCAAGAGGCCTCATACCTCTCATGCATGCCTTTAACATCATACAACCCCTTGAGATGCAAGATGATAGAGGGAGCATCCATATGCTCATGCTGCTTTTGCAACTCAAGCGACATGGATGCCAACATGATGCATACTGCCATTGTATTGTCATTCATGTGCTGCTTATGAGCTTCCATATCGTAGAACTCATAATCAGCTTCCCTTTTCTTAAGAGCTATGGGTAAATTACCTTCTAGGACATAAGCGATTTTCTTGGCCCTAAGAACAATTCTCAGGTTCCGATACCAGTCCGTAAAATTTGAACCGTTCAGTTTGTTCATATCAAGAATAGAGCGCAGTGATAATTGATTAGTCATACTATTAACTGAGAAGATGTAAAGATAAACTAATCAATATATTGTCATAAAATAAGAACAAATCATTAAAGACTTTAAATAATATGCCCCTCCCACTATTTTATCTAAGTCAATGACCCTTGTTATTTTGACTTAGGGTTATTTTATCTTAAAATTACCTTAGTGGGATTAAGAGTACGATTATTTATTTTAATCTTCGTCTGAGACCGCAAAATTAAACTAAATAATGGGTTGATCCTTATCAACAATATCTCATACCTTCTCTTAGCATCAGGTTGACAACTTTTTGTCACTTAGTGGTGCATCTCATGCAACCAACCTGGCACTATTACCCCAAATACATAAGCCCGGCTGAGCCTGCAACTCATGCATTCAGTTAAGCACTAACCAGCACCTTAAGTGTTTCACACTTCTAATACTACTCTTATTCAACGAAACAGTGGGTCCCAACTGAGTTGTGGCACACCACCACGTAGAGGAACTTCGAGTGGCATTGGTGGTGGGAGGTAATCATGTTCTTAATAATTGATTCCTTTTAAGGGCTTCTTTTATTTTAATGGGTCTCATCAAACGTGTAAGTACTATTATCATGCTAGTCATATCCTATGTCAAACATCTATCGGAGTACACTAGTTGCTTTTGGACATGCATAATAAAACATACATTCGCGATACTCTATCTCATTCATACTAGTCGTTTTTAAAACATACATCCGCGATACTCTATCTCATGCATACTAGTTGTTTTTAAAACATACAAGCATACATAAAATAGATTTTATATGAGATAGTCATGGTGCTCGTGCATTCTTTCTTCTTGCACCTAGGTCGCGGCTCCATCATGAAATCTTCCATACCTAAACGCAACTAGCCTATTTTTTTCTAATTACAAAATAATTAAAGAAACTCCAATACATCTTTGGAGGAACAAAAGAATATACAAAATTTAAAATTCAAAATTACAGCTCCAATTTAAACTAAAACAATATAAATTCAAATTTAAAACATTTAAATTCAAAATTTAAATTCGGGCACCATGACCATCCCCTTCCATATCTGCACTTTAAAATTAAACAACTAACAAGCACACAATATTATCATCTCTCAAATGGTCGAAATATGCATCCAAATGCATAATTCAAATTTTGTTGATTCTTTCTCAAAGAACACAAAATTAAACCATATAATCAACCATTTATATACATAGACTTGTATGAGAAATTTTGTCACATAAATATTATGTCATGCTCATGAACAATTCATTATAACTGATGTGTTGCAAACACATCATAGTTTTAGCGTAGTTTTAGGTTATTAATTAATTAAATATGTAGGAAAATAGAATAGAATTAGTTAAGTTTGGTATTTTAATTGTCTTAAGCTAAATTCAATACCAATTGTGCAGATGCAGGCCAAAAAGAGGAAACTTAAGCAAAGAAAAAAAGAAAACAAAAATTCAAATCCCGCGCGGATCGCGCGGTAACCCACGCGAGTGGCGCCAAGTGCAGGATAGAAGACTTCAGACTCGAAAGATCCACGCGGTTGGCGTGGATATCACGCGGTCAGTGTGAAATAGCCGTAACAATGGCGCCATTAGCGTCGGAGCCGCGCCACTAGCGCTAGGTGTGATGACCCTGAGATCTGGCGCGGGTGGCGCGGGGAGCCTCGCGGTTGGAGCCAGGTTCTTTTGTTAGAAAACCCTGTATAGGGTGTGGCGCGGTTAGCGCCAAGGTTGGCGCTGATAGCGCCAGAGCCACGGGAAGTTGGCGCTAATGGCGCCAGGTTGGCGCCGGTAGCGCCATGGTTTCGGGAGGTTCACGCTAGGAGCGCCAGGGTTGGCGCTGGGGGCGCCAACTGGGTTTAGAGTATGGCACGGACCGCGCGGGGTTGGCGCGGATCACGCCACAGGTTCGACCTGTTCACGCTGTTAGCGTGGAAGCGGCGCTGATGGCACCACACTTTTGCACCTGGCGCGGATAGCGCGGTGTCCCGCACGGATCGCGCAGGAAGGTCGGTGCAGACTATATTTGAGGAGGGGTCACGTTTTGGGAGGAGAAGAAATGGTTTTCTTCTTCCTCTGGACTCCAGCAGCCATGGGAGAGCTCCCCAAGCTCCCATGACCTTGCCTGATGACCCTAAACGCTTCCTGAACCCTTTAATCCTCCTAGAAACCAAGTGAGAGCGAGAATCCTTCCTTCCTTTCACCAAAACCTCCATATTCTGGGGAACGTCCAGAGAGGTGGATGAAAGCTCGAGTTTGGCGAGGAACGGCGGTGGCCCAGCGACACCAAGGCTCGGGAGAGCAGCCTAGAGGCCTTCCTCATTAGTTCTGTAAGAAACTTGAGTTTCTCCGGTTGATTTTGGATTTGGGGGTTTCCTGTGAATAGTGACCCATCTGTGATAGGGCTAGAATTAGCTCTGGGTCCAGTTGAGAGAAGTGTTTAGAATGATGTGAGGAGGAAGGATTAGCTTTCAGTTTGTGATTTGGTGACTGTTGGTTTTGGCTCTAGGTGAGGCATGTGTGACTTGGACTGAGTCATTTGATCTGAGACATGCCAGAGCCTTTGTGATGGGCTTGAGATGCCTGATAGGCCATGGAGACGATGTCTGGTGAGATAGACCGTCCAAGCCCTGAGAAACCCAGAGGACTTGGGTTTTTAGAGCTGTTGAGCTCACTGTTGTTGGTTTGGTTTGAGTCTGGATTGACTCTGAGGCCATGGATGGATCTGAGATAGACCACTGAGGGTCTATGGAAAGGATTGTAGAGGATAAGCCTGATGAACCTTAGGTAGAGGACCTGGGTTGATAGGAAAGACTGTGGTTCCTTTCCCAGATGCAGTGGATGACTGCTATATGAGCTTGTGCATGTTTATATGCTTGAATGGTCTGTGATGTGTGCTTGTATGCCTTGGTAGGGCTTGACACAGTGGGTGTCAGAGGAGCAGACCATCAGTGGAGGCTCGAGTTGTAAGGCACGAGTAGCCAGGTAAGCTCATTGTTCTGGGATTTTCCCCTTATTCTGGTTGCCACCCGATGGGTGATGTATGATATGTATATATGAGTATATATATATATGCAGGTGTTCTGAGCCTGAGTGGCTGATGAACGGTGCTTTGAGTGAATCTCAGACCATTCTGGATATTTGTAATATGTGATGGCCTAGTGTGTGCTGGGCTGTAATGATGAACCCTAGGATAGACACTGAGATAGTGTGAGGGTTATGAGACACCTGATATGGCAGGTGTGAGGCCGTGGGCTTTTGAGGGAATGCAGATCATGAGATGGTCTGTGATGAAACCTTGAAGATACTTGATGAGTATCAGGCTAGTTAAGGTTCCCTAGCCATAGGTAGAGTTTGAGGACTCCCTGGAATAGCTGAGATTCCTTGGGAGGTGCCACTGCTCTCCACCTAAGTCCTAAGGACAGATGGAACCGTGTGGATGTTCCTCCTTAGGCAAAGATGTTGGAAGTCCTGAGTGGTTATCCTCAGGCCAGTGTATGTGGAAGTCCTGGATGTGATTGCCCTGTAAAGGAGGTTCTTGCCCCGGCATGTGCTATGAAAGTCCTGAAGGGTTTTCCCAGGCCAGATGATAGACCGATATGTTGTATCTCTAAGAGAGGGCTTCCAGAGGGGGACTAGAGCCTAGGGCCTCTTAGATGAGCCATATCTATATTCTTAAAGTCCTGAGTTGAGGGATCTCCTCAGGCAATGTTTATATGGTTCAGAGGCAGTGCCTCTCTTGTGTTGAGAAGTGTCCAGGGGATGACACTTATGATAGGTACCTCTATGAGATGTTTGTGAGACCGACTATGAGAGCCAGGATGAGAGACTGATGCCATGGTTATGGCTATGATCTCTGATGGATGGCTGTGAGAGCCATGATGAGGTGGAATATCTCTGATGCTGAGAGCATCTGGTTATGACCCAGAGAGCTGGGATTTGTGAAAGCTAGGATTATGTCCTAGGCTTTGTATGTGTGAGCTAGGATGATTTTCTCAGCTCTGTATATATGTTTTGTTTATGCTTGGTGGTGAACCAGGGTTAGGGAGGATTTCCAGAACCCTGAGTTTACTGAGACGTTTGTCTCACCCTGTGTGGGGTTTGTGGTTTTCAGGTGTTTCTTCTAGAGGAGAGGAGCAACCTGAGGGCAGGAGGCCCTAGTGGACCTAACAGGCTGGAGAGTGGGCTGCAGTAGAAGACCAGAGCAGAGCTTCAAGAGTTGAAGCTGGTCTTAGATCTCTGTGTAGTTGTAGGGTATGTGTATACCCATTTCCTGTACATATTCTGATGTATGACCCGGCTGTGGTCTTGTTTTTGAGCATGTATATGTACAGAAGTTGATGTTGTATAAAGTATGTTTCCTCCTGATTATCTCTGTTTAGTTTTGTGTATTTGCCTATATTATTATTTTGTTTTATCTGGATCAGCAGGGGCTTGTTTTATGTTCTTTGTTATGTGGTTTTTATATTCCATGCATAATGTAATCAAGATAAACGATTCTATCGCTTCCGCACCGCATGTATTAACGCTGATAGCGTGTTATGTATATCATTGATGATAACATGCTGGAGACGTCTGGGGTGTTACACTAGGAACACAAAGCCAAGCCAATTTGACTCGACTAACTCGCGCCCTTAGCGCCATGACTCACGCGAGTAACGCCACTCTTTCGAACAAGCCACGCTGTTGGCGTGGATACCGCGCGGATCGCGTGAACTCGATCTTGTTTCCTTATTTAAACTATATTTTTTTCGAGATTTGGCATTGTATTAGGATTAGTTGCTGTAATTAAACACTTCTATATATATGAGGCCTCTGAACAAAGCTAGGGACAGTTG
>PYAF01004237.1:32396-44695 GCA_007407185.1 Glycine tomentella | reverse complement strand
TTTAATTCTTTTCTAATTTGTATTTCATCTTGTTTAGAATTGATCACTCTAGATAAGTATTGAGGGTTAGGATTCGCAATGGGAACGTTGGGGTTCTAATTTCTGACCTGTTAAGAATAACATTTATTCATCACCTAGGAATAGGGATGCGTGAGTGCGGAGTTTATAATATGTTCTTTAATTGCTTGAACTGATAGATATCACTAAGGAATTAGGTTTTCAATTCAGTTTAAAGGGTTGATTCACTAAGGAATTAGGAATAAACTAATATAGAAAAGACTTATTCTCCGAGCAATCATAACACGAACCCATATGATTTATTCTCTTAATGCTTAGTTTGACAGAATCGCTAAGTGTTTAGGGTTCTCAATCGAATTAAAGGGAGAAGTCACTAGTTATCTAGGATTAACGACTATAGGAGAGATTTTTCATATGTAACCTTTAAAGTAACAAGTCCAGTCAAGTGAAAGAGGTAAGACTCAGAAGGAATTGTGCCAGACCACAATTGTCGCTTACTTGGTAATCTTTTCAACTAAATTACTATTTTCTTTTAATTTTCTGTTTTAATACCACCAAACAAACATTTTCTCTCAACTTTACTGTGTTCGCTTTCAATCACAATTGTTAGTATTACTGTGGAACCACCCCAATCCCTGTGGAGAACGATACTTTACTTACCTAACTTTATTACTTGTAAACGATCGGTGCACTTGCCGTTGCGTTTGTTCACAACAATAACAAAAACACAAAATTAACAAGATCAAAATGAACAAAAATTAAGAACCCTAATTTTATTCATGTGACCATGGAATGCATAGAATATTTCATGCATATTGAAAACAAAATTATTGAGAAAACAATGCATTTAAATATTCATATCATGGATGAATCATGTTCCTTTCTAAAAGATGTTTCGTTTGAAATCTTTCACAAAGAATCATAAAGAAACAAAACCATGAACACATAAAGATATATCTAAAGCATAATCATATTACAAACAACATATTATAACAAACAAGGTATCATCACCCGTCGATATTAAAGCAACCAGGCTCTGATACCACTTGAAAGATAGGGCCATGAAGCCCGAAGGCATGTGAGAAAAACAAAATTTTTCTAGCGGAAACACACATACCACACAAGAATCATTCTTTAGGACATAGATGTTACCTTGTTTATATTCAAAACTTGATGATCAAGGATAGGCTTGAAGATACAGGCCCTCTAATGTTGATCCACACCACTTCTTGTCAAGACTCAAGCACACTTCTTGAAGACCACTTCTTGAAGACCACCAACAAACACCAAAGGAGGCAGGCTAGGCATACCAATGGAGAGGAAGAAGGTTAAGTTTCAAAGTGTTTTTACTTATCTAAGAGAGTCACCAATAGATGATATTGGTGGCTGAATTTTCTGTCAAAACTCACACAAGGGGCCACGTGAAAATAGAGGAAGGTAGATAGTTTTTTTTTCAAAAACTCTTAGAGAACTATGATCACAATAGCACACTTTTATAGAAGAGTTTGAGTCAGATTTTTTTTTAACAAAAAATCAACATCCCACACGTGAAGAAAATTGCCAACAATTAGCCCTCAAACTTCTTCCTAAAATCTAGGACATGATCATGATAATATGCTAGTTGAATTCAAATTTAAATCTAGCTCTTATCTTCTCCTTTTGATATGAAACTAACTACTATAGTTAATTCATATTTAAATTCAAATATTTAAATTCAAAATTCAAATTATCAAATTTAAATATTAGATAATTAATTTAACTATTTAAATTAATTAATAATGTCTTGGACTATCCAAGCCCATTAACTCCATTCATGCACCCCTCTCTCTTTAAGATAAGTATCCAAACTCCTTTTTGGGCCAACAACCATTATTAGGCCCAAAACCTTTAATGCTATAATGTCATGACAATAAAGTGTTAGTGTGTGACCCATTAGGCCCAACATAGCTACTGACATAAATGAGTTTGGGCCCAACAAGACCACTACCCATTTAATGACAACACAGAGTACTAGCAATGCTTTGTTGCCCCAGAACTAGTTAGGTAAATGGCAAGATCATCCTATTAAATCTATTTGGTTTCCGTATGTATTTCCTTTCATCTCGTTACCTTCCCATAAAACCTAGGGTAAGGAAACGTATCAGGCTTTGCTGTCTAGGGTAAGCTTTAATACGAAATAGGGAGTCTCCAATTTTACTGACTCCAAAGGCAAATCATCTCATGATTTCTTTTACTATGCATAGATTTTCGAGTCCCGTAAATGTCATCCCGATTTCTCCGGTTTACAGATAACCTAATCTTTCACAAAGATTTGACGAATTCCTTCAGCTAGTCACCATAGACTCGTGTTCTTTCAAGACATGCCCAAAGGTATACCTATGTGTCTCCATATTTCAGGCAAATGAGGTATACAATCAAAACATGTCTTCTAGAACACAGTCTAGGTGAAAACTTCTGGTCTAAGGAAAGACACACCCAAATAATAAGAGACTACTCTAATGATACTATCTGTGAGATTTCCTCATAGAGTCTCTTTGTGGGTCCATTCAGTGCAAGCTATACCCTTATAGGTCCACCCACGACTTTAGCTAAGATATCTCCATGTCTGTAGCTCATGAGGTCTTTACCTTGTATCTGCATACAAGTAGATAAGTCGTGCTAGTCTTACCCGAGATCGTTGATCCCCATTTTCAGTGTCTCTAGACTAGGAACTTAAAATTTAGGAGTAGACATCTGGCATCCTTGAATCCTCATGATCGTGATTCCATCACTGAGATTCTAGATATACCTATTCTATTCCAAGGGTTTTATCCAATTACTCATATATTAATAATGATATCGAGACAGAATATGAAACAAGATAAAGAGCGCTTATAATTTATTCATGACAATATGAAAAATACATGTACGTCCTAATCTAATGAAAAGATTGTCTCTAGGACATCCATATACTAACACATATATCTCCTCCTCAATATATCCATTTAAAAAAACACTTTTAACATACATTTGAAACAATTTAAAACCCATTAGACATGTATAAGCAAGCAGCAACCTAGTGGCCTCCAATCTAGCAACTGCAGCATATGTTTCATCATAATCAATGCCTTCCTATTGGTTGTAACCTTTAGCAACTAATCTAGCCTTGTTCCTTATGATGATACCACTTTCATCAAGTTTGTTTCTAAAAACCCACATGGTGTCAATAGGTTTATGAGAAGAGGGTCTAAGAACTAATTCCCAAACTTCATTTGTCTTAAATTGATTTAATTCATCATGCATGACCATCATCCAATGTTCTTCAAGTAAAGCTTGTTCAATGCTTTTTGGTTCAATTTGTGAAACAAATGCCATTGTACAACAAAGATTTCTTAAAGAGGATCTAGTAGAAACTCCCTTTGATACTTCCCCTATGATATTATCAAGAGAAAGATCTTTAGTAGTTCTTCGATCCTTGTGCTCTTGAATGGGTGTTGAATGTTCCACTTTGTCATTAGAATCAAGCTTTACCTTTTCATTAAACTGCATAATATCTTCCAATTGTTCTGCATCATTATCACATTATTTTTGTGGCTGAACACACAACAAGCCCAAATCACCAAGAATCAAAAGAAAACAACAAGAAACAAGGAATTGAAATGGAATTTTCGTTTTTGGGTTTGGTGCAGATTTTTACCTTTGAAGAACTTTTAAAACTAAACTTGAAGAAGAATTCCACAAGGATTAGGCTCTAGATACCACATGGTATAATGTCTACAACCAATAGACATTAGGTTTCCCAAATCTTCCTTGCAATGAAACCCAATCTTCAAGCAAACTCCAAGAAATGTAGAATTCTGCATTTTCACAAAATTTTGGGCTTTTTAAGAGATTTCTAATTTGAAGAAATGGATTGTGGAAGAAGAATGGGAATGAATTGGAATGACACCATGGAATAGGAATTCCAATAAGTCTTGCAAGAATCACCACAATAGCAGAGTAGCCATTGATAAGAAACAAGAAGGTTCTTGAATAAGAACAAGAGAGAAACCCTCTCAACAATTCAGAATTGTATTAATTGAATCCAAAAGTTCTTACAAATAGTTTTGGTGTGGTTTATATAGCCCACAAAATTACAAGCTAAATGACCCTAAATGTAAGTAAAATGCAAATTGAAATGAAGCCCAAATGTAGCTTGTAGTGCAAGCTTTGTTCAAAACGACCTTTGGCTTCACAAAATCGCGTTTCTACGCAAACTTCTAGTTTAATCGATTATTTAACCTAAATAATCGATTACTTGGTTTGGTAATCGATTATTTTGCTCTAATCCTTCCTAGAAACGGATTTAGGACCAAAATAATCGATTAATTCGACATGTAATCGATTAAAACAGAGATACTTTCATTTTTCATGCTGATTTAATCGATTACAGGATGCTTGTAATCGATTACAGGTATCAGACAAGATGCTTTTAATCTGTTAAAATAGACAACACTCCTTTTGCATTTCCACTACTTTTGTGGGCTTCTTTTTTGCTTCTTCTTGCTTTTCCAAGAGATACAAGTTAGATTGGATATGATCTTGAAGTACTTGAGTCCTAGCTCTTTAGCTTGCATTGATCGTCCATCACTAAGATCTGCAAAGGACTCATCTATCTGGTAAATCTTTATCAGGCTTATTTTCATTAAACTTCACATGAATAACTTCTTCAAATGCTAAGGTTCTTCAATGGTAAACACTAAATGCCTTAGATGTTTCAGAGTATCCAAGAAATGTTCCATTATCACTTCTGAATTCAAATTTTACCAAGTTACCTTTTGTATTGAGAATGAAACATTTGCATCCAAATGGATGGAAGTATGATATGTTTGGTTTTCTTCCTTTCCACAATTCATATGAAGTTTTCTTATGAACATGTCTTATGTAAATTCTATTTTGAAGATAACATGCAGTATTCATTGCTTCAACCTTGAAGTGTTTAGGGGTTGAATTATCATTGAGCATGGTCTTGGCCTTCTCTTGTAGAGATCTATTCTTTCTTTTAACTACGCCATTTTATTAAGGTGTTGAAAAATTGTGAAGAATACCATTTTCTTCACAAACCATTTTCTTTACAAAATTTAAAGAAGATATTAAAGGACTCATCCTTGTGGTTTAGGAACATGACCTATGTCCATCTAGAGTAGTCGTCCACCATGAAAACTCCATACCTCTTTCCACTAGTGGACGCAGTTTTGGTTGGACCAAACAGATCAATGTGTAACAACTACAAAGGTCTTGAGGTGGAAACAATATTTTTACAAGAAAAAGAGTTTTTAATTTGTTTCCCCTTTTAACAACCTCACAAAGTAAATCATCTTTGTATGACATACTTGGTAGACTTCTTACAAGGTTATTTTTTTGCAATTTAGATATTAACCTCCAACTTTCATGACCAAGTTTTTAAGCCATAACCAGTTGTTTTCTTTAATAGATAGTAAGCACACTACCATTTGATCTTAAAGTTCTCCCAGACTGATCTTATAGAGGTTTCCTTTTTATCTTGGCAGAGAATATAGAGGACCCATCTTTACATTTTATGACACACTCATCCTTGTTAAAGGAGACACCACATACATTATCACATAATTGACTTATGCTCAGCATATTCTGCTTGAGTCCTTCAACAAACAGAACATTATCAATTGAAAAGTAGGGATGAATACCTATTTTACCCACTCCTATTATATTCTCTTCTCTTCTATTATTTCCTTAAATTCAAATGTTAAAAAATCAAATAAAGAGAGGCTTATTGTTGGATTCAGGGGGAGCTACTTAAAGAATGCAAAGGAATTATGATTCAAGTATGGGTTTTGAGCTTTCAACATGCAATGGATGCCTTGAAGTTTAATTAGTGTGAAATGTGTTAGAGAAAAGCAATTCTGGTGATCCAAGTGCATTGCATTCATATTAATCTTTAATTAAATTAATTTGGTTCATAAATATCACAAGGCTTTAGTTATTTGACTAAGATTTTAATTTGATCCAAAGTTTTTGGAAAAATGCATTTTGTACTGTTGTAATCGATTACCTTAAAGACTTAATCGATTATTTTGTTCTTAGTCTATTTTGTTCTTAGTCTATTTTTATGTGTACTGCCTTGTTGAACTCTTTAATCGATTACATAGCTATATATGATTTTAAGTTGTGCTAGGATAATCGATTACCAATGTATCGTAATCGATTACACATAGTTATTTGGAAAAGTCATTTTCCTGCTTTAATCGATTACCATTTCTTGTAATCGATTACACTGTATGTTAGTGCTTACAAGTTTTCCTAATTTAATCGATTACCACATATCGTAATCGATTACATAGTTCATTCAGCTTTTGAAGACTCCTGCTTTAATCAATTACCACATTCTTGTAATTGATTACACAGTGTATTTTGTCATTCTAAGTCTCCTGTCTTAATTAATTACAGGACGGAATAATCGATTATTTTGCTCGTTGCTCATGCCCAGAAACTATGTTGAACACTTTAATCGATTACAAGGTTTATTTAATCTATTACATGAGCATTTTAATCGATCATTTGGAGCGTTTAATCGATTACAGGCAGTTACAAAAAGCTGTTGTAAATAGGATTGATGCTCAGCTGCTTTTCTAACTTTGTGGAACATTACCCATACGTATTTTCTGAGCTTAAACAATCTTGTGACCATTCTAAAGTGTTTTCTAAGAGTTTAATTGTTTCTTGCTCCATTGTGCTTTGGTCATGAGTGTTTGACTCATTCTTTGAGCTTGAAAACCATTTCAAGATTAAGAAAAGCTGTGCTAATTGATTTGTAATCATTCAACCTGATCTGGTAACTTCATCTTGCATTGCATACATTGGATCATTAGATTGTTTCTCTCCTTAATATGATAGTAATTTTCGTTTTGGATTTTCTTTGTAATTTGGCTATTGTAATTGGGTTCTTGCTTGAAACTAGAGAAGGGGTTCTCTAGATGGAAGAACTGAGTAGTGTTCTCAGGTTCTCTAGATGGAAGAACTGAGTAGTGTTCTCAGGTTCTTGTCTCTTAGAATCTAATAGGGTTTTAGATTTCTGTATTTTATCTAGGGTTGATAAAGGGAGACATCGTAATTGGTTGTAAGAAGTGAAAATTATAATAGTGGAACTCTAACCTAGTGTTGGTTGGAAGAAAACTAGATGTAGCTTCTAGTGTTGAAGTGAACTAGTATAAATCTAATTGTGACTTGCTTCTTTATCTTTTGACTCATTATATTCATTGTGTTCTTGATTAAATTGCTTTACCAACAAAGTCATTTTTGATCCATTGAATTCCTTGGGGCTGAGCTACTTGGGTGAATAAAGTTTCTTGGTTTTGAAAAGTGATAAAGATCCTAAGAACTCTGATTTTGATTAAAGAAATTTTTAATTTACCAAGGTTTAACCAATTCACCCCCCTCTTGGTTAAGTGTGAGATATTCATATGCTTTACACTTATTAGCGAGAATACATGCACTTCCCTTTTTAGCTAACATAACCTTTTTGTACTACATTGGTCATATTGAAAGTGTGTACAAGACTTATACCAAATGGACGCGGGAGTTGATCATACTTACTGATTTTTCTATCCTTATTAGCTTAATTGACTTCTCTTGGACTTTTATTTTTCCATTCTAATTCAGTTTTTGTCTTAGGCAAGTAAGTGGGCTTAATTGCTAATTGTAGCGTATTTTCGGATTTTGTGCTCACTTGACCTATCTGCCTTTTATAGGACCTACAGAGCTCTACGAAACTTTGAATGGAGCGTTCTAGTAGTTCCTTGAAAGATAATGAAAATATCTACAAGTTTGTCAGAAATAAGCTGAGGCTAATTCTTCCATTTTGAGGGTCATTTTGGGCTACGAAGTCAAACTCACTGCACTTATATTTTGGGCTGCAAATTTGATTTTTATGGTTGTAAATAGTAAATAATTAGAATTGATGGGTTTTTTTCATGGCCCATTATTTTCTTCAAACTTAGTCACTACATATTAGTGACATTGGAAACTTAGACAGGACACATTTTCATTAATAAAAACAGTTTTACATTTTCTCTCTTTAAGTTTTTAGGATCAAACCCTTGCTCTTCATTTTCTCTCAATTGTTCTTCATTGCTCTTCATCTTCTTCATTTTCATTTTGCTATTCTTCCATTTTCTTGTACTTACTCCATGGGGCTTTCACTGATGATGATCATGGGAGGCTAAATCATTAATCAAACCAAGGATCTAACCCAAGCAAGAGGAGAATCGGAGTTCCGATTTAGTATTTCGACTTCTATTTGAATGTTCACCTTCTTCTTCAATTTCTATTATGTTTTGATGATTATGAATGCGTTTAGGATTGAAAGTGAATTAGGTTATGGATTCATGTCCTAATTTCAATTATTAATCACCGATTAATTGGATGATATTTCAGTTAGGGTTGTGATTTCAATTAAGTTGGGAGTTGATTCGATTGAACTGCTTCTAGTGAGATTGAATGAATGTTCATAATAAGATAAATTCATGAGAACTATGATGATTCGAATAGCTTGGTTTGGTGAATTGGATTGATGCTTTTTAATCTGCTTTACATTACTTGTTATCAATTCTGCTAGTTTTTGTGTTGTTATTTAATCTTAGCTTGTATTTTCATATGTTTTAATTGTTGCACGCAAACTGTTCGATAAAATCCCCCTTACTGTTATTAGTGATTTGAAGGTAGAACCATATTGATAGTGTCTTTGAGTCGACCTAGGTTAATCCTGTATTACAGAATTAGCATAGTTAATTTGTTTTGGTACGTTTCGACGAACGCATATCAAAACTGGCGTTGTCAGGGACACGGTTCATTGTGTGCTAGCTTTAATTCACTGTAATTAGTTCATAGTAGTTGTTATAGTTATTGCATTTTTACGTTTTGCTGCACAACCACACATTATTACATGATTACATGCTTGTTTTTGCTCATTATGAAGTATGGGTGATAAATTTCACATTTGCTGTCAGAAAACACAGAGGAAAAACCCAACTGGCACTACTAGCATAACCATCCACGCTGATTGCGCCAAGAATTCGAATCCAGGACCCATTGTTAAAATCCTAGCGCTAATCGCGCAAAATCCATGCTGATCACGCCAAGATTTCGAATCCTTTTGTCCTGGTTTGGTTTCTCACGCTAACCACATGGCTTGTGGTGCTAGTCGTGCCATAGGTTCAAACATCTGGCTCTGATAGCTTGGGAGTAAAAAAATAAAAGAGTCTGAACTCTTACACTTTGATTTTGTTTAAAATTTTTAGGGTTGTTTTTTTTATGCTTTCTGTGTTTATTATCCTTTATGATTTGCATTGTGTATGACTAGGTCTACATCATGTGAATTACATTCATTTGATCCTGAGTAGATAGGACATTTCACAAATTAAACAGACATAACCTTAGGTTAGATGACATTGATAGTGTAGTTTTAGACAGTAGCATAGTGTCTTCTGACGTTGATTCTGAATCTACTTCTACTCCTTCTACTTCTACACATCTTGATATAATGGCTGATAACAACTTAACTCTTAAGGAGTTAGCTACACTTGATGTTGTTTACCAACCTTGGTGTATTCAATATCCTGAGACTGAGGTCAGTTATGAACTAAAATCTGGACTGATCCATTTGCTTCCTAAGTTTCATGGACTTGCTTGTGAAGATCCACATAAACACCTTAAGGAGTTTCATGTGGTGTGTTCCACCATGCGACCGCATGATGTTCATGAGGATTATGTCAAGATGAAAGCATTTCCTTTCTCTCTGGATGGTGTTGCTAAGGACCGGTTGTACCTTCAACCAGATTCTATCAACACTTGGACAGACATGAAGAGAAGATTCTTGGAGAAATTCTTCCCTGCCTCTAGAACAACATCCATCCGGAAGGAAATTTGTGGCATAAGGCAGGTTCCTAGAGAAACTTTGTATGAGTACTGGGAGAGATTCAACAAGTTGTGTGCTACCTGTCCTCACCATCAAATCAGTGAGCAATTATTGATCCAGTATTTTTATGAAGGCTTGATGTTGATGGACAGGAGTATGATAGATGCAGCTAGTGGAGGCGCTCTGATGGACAAGACCCCTCTTGCTGCAAGGCAGTTGATTTCTAACATGGCAGCCAACTATCAACAATTTGGTGCTAGAGTTACAACATCCAAGGTTGCAAATGAAGTTTCTGTTTCTATGGTTGCTGATAACTAGAGATTGGAGAACAAATTGACAGAGTTGATATCCCTTGTGAGGCAGCTTGCTATTGGTCAACAATAGAATGTGATGGCAGCCAATCAGCCAAGGTTCTATGCTATCTATTGTACGCCTGATCATCCCACAGATGCATGCCCCACTCTCCAAGAGACAGAACAACCTACTGAAGTTTCTGCCATGCAACTTGGCCAGTCATTTAGACCTCAACAGCAGTATAATCCTTACTCCAACACTTATAATCCTGGTTGGAGAGATCATCCAAATTTGAGGTATGGTACTGGTCCACAACAACAACAACAACCCTTTAGACCTCCACAGCAGCCCTTCCAGCCTACCACCACCAAATACCAACCTCCTTCTTTCAGACAACAGCCACAGTTCCATCAACCTGCACCTACACATGCACAACCTGTGCAGGCCAGTTCTGGACCTTCCTTGGAAGATTTGATGAAGCAAATGGCCACCAGCAATATCCAGTTTCAAAAAAATGTCAGTGCAACCATCCAGGACCTGCAGACTCAGATTGGATAGTTAGCTACAACTGTCAACCAGATACAGCAGCAAGTTTCTGGTAACCTTCCAGCACAACTAGTTATTAATCCGAAGAATGTGAGTGCTATTACCTTGAGGAGAGGCACGGAACTTCCATATGCTGGTGCTGGTAAAAAAGTTGATAATGGTGCCAAAACAGATTCCCTTACCTTTTCCTTCTAGAGCCATTCCTGCAAAGAAAGTAATGGAGCTTGATTCTGATCTGCTTGAGACTTTCAGGAGGGTGGAAGTCAACATTCCCCTCTTGGATGTCATTAAACAGATTCCAAAATATGCAAAGTTCCTGAAGGATTTGTGCACCCATAAGAGGAAGCTGAAGGGAAATGAACAAGTGAAGATGGGCAGAAATGTTTCCGCACTAATAAAGGGAAAAACTGTTGATGTCATTCCACTATCCACCTTGCCACAGAAGTGCAAGGATCCTGACACTTTCACTGTCCCATGCACCATTTTAGATATTACTTTTGCATATGCCTTATATGATCTTGGAGCCTCCATTAATGTCATGCCCACATCAGTTTACAGATCACTACACCTTGGTGAGATGAAACCCACTGGTGTTGTCATTCACTTGGCCAACAGGAGTGTTGTGCTTCCACTTGGACTTATTGAAGATGTGCTAGTGTTAGCGATTTTAATACGCTTGCACCACGGCAAGTGCACCGATCGATTTCAAGTAATAAAACAGGTAAGTGAGTATCGTTCTCCACAGGGATTGGAGTGATGTTCACAGTAATAAGGAATCAATGTGATTGAAAGTAAAGAAAACAGAAAGTATTAAAAAGAATTGTTGTGGATTGAATTGGTTGTTGAGTGCAAAAACAGAAATTAAAGAAAACAGTTAATCAAATTGAGAATTTACCAATGGACGAATAATTGTGGTCAAGCGCAATCCCCTCTGATTCCTCCTCTTTCACTTGACTGATTTATTAGTTTAATTTACACAAATGATAAATCTCTTCTAAACTCGTAAATCCTAGATAACTAGCGACTTAACCCTTTAATTCGATCGAGAATTCTAAACCCTTAGCAATTCTGTCAAACTAAGCATTTAGAGAATATGTCATAAGTGTTTCTTGTTATAATTGTTCAAAAAATAAGTCTTTTCTAGATTAGTTAATCCCTAATCCCTTAGTGAATTAACCCTTTAACCTGAATCGAAAACCTAATTCCTTAGTGAAGTCTATCAGTTTAAGCATTTAAAAGATCATATTATAATTTCTGCAGCCACGCATCCCTATTCCTAGGTGATGAACAACTGTTATTCTAAACAGGTCAGAAATTAGCATCCCAATGTCCTGTTGTGCGATTACGGCAAGTGCACCGATCGTTTACAAGTAATAAAGTAGGTAAGTGAGTTATCGTCTCCACAGGGATTGGGGTAATTTTCACAGTAAAATTAATTCTAAATGATTGGAAAATAAAACAGAAAATAAGAATAAAGAAGTAAGTGTTGAGTTGTGGTTGATTATAGAAACAGAATTTAAATGCAATAAAA
>PYAF01004237.1:0-30420 GCA_007407185.1 Glycine tomentella | reverse complement strand
CAAGTTTCTACAAAATTTCTAAAGTTATTTGAGCATTTTTGGCCTAGGGGCATTTTGGTAATTATGCCATTCAACCTAGGGGTATTTTGGTCATTTTTAAAAATGTCCAAGGGCATTTTTTTGTAATTTTCATCTTAAGGGTTTTCTAGTAATTTCTACTTCATGGAGAGAGTGATATAGTTATTTTTCTCTAAACATACTTGTATCCAATTATCATCACATTTTTAGAATTTTGGGGATGTTACATCTGGCGCTGGTGGCGCGGCTCTGGCGCGATCCGCGCAGTGACTTCGACTAACTGGTGCTGATCGCGCGGCAATGGCACGAATGGCGCGACTTCTTCGAGTTGGGAGGCTGGCTATCTAGCATCTGGCGCTGATAGCGCGAGGTTCCGCGCTGATAGTGCGGCTTGTTCGACTGATGCTTATTGGTTTGGCACTTGGCGTGACTCGCGCGAGATCTGGCGCGATCCACGCGAGACCTTGAACCTCGTTTTCTTCTTTCTTTTGCCTTGATTCTCCTTTTTTAAGCCTGAAACTGTTCAAATGGTAATGAATTGAATTAAAAACAAATAAAATTATAAACTGACTACTTTTATTCTATTTTCTTATTATTTAACTAAATTAAATCCTAAAACTAGCCTAAAACTAAGATGTGTTTGCAACACATCAGCTGGTGCGGGTTAATAATTTGATCTTCCCAGCAGATTTTTACATTTTGGATATGGAGAATGAGTCTTTCAGCCATGGTTCCACATTGATCCTAGGGAGACCATTCTTGATGACAGTCAGGACCAAAATTGATGTGCATGCAGGAACTCTTTCTATGGAGTTTGGTGATGACATTGTTCAGTTTAACATTTTTGAGGCTATGAGACATCCTGTAGAGGAGCATTCTGTTTTTCTTCTTGATATCATTGATGCTGCAATAGATAGTGTAGATATTTCTGATTTACTTTCTAATTTTTCTTCTGATTTTGATCTTGGTTCTTGTAATTGTACCTGTGATGATTCTACTGTCGTGTGTAGTATTTGTGCGGAAATTTCCTCCGCACTTCACTCTGATTGTGTTCCAGGTACAGATACATGTTCTAAGCCTACTATCCCACTTCCCTCAGCCGCTAGTCTTTCTTTACCTTCCACTATTCAGCCACCTTCCTTGGAGCTGAAGTCACTACCTGAGCACCTCAAGTATGCATATTTAGATGATGCTCAAAAGCTTCCAGTCATCATATCTAGTAGTCTACCACTAGAGCATAAAGAGAAGTTGATGCATGTTTTGAGAGGCCACAAAAAGGCAATTGGATGGACCCTTGTTGATCTTCCTGGAATTAATTCTTCCATCTGCATGCATCGGATACTTTTGGAGGATGATTCTAGACCAGTGAATCCCACTATTCTTGATGTGGTAAAGAAGGAAGTGACGAAGCTACTAGCTGCAGGGATCATCTATCCTATCTCAGATAGCACTTGGGTTTCACCTCTCCAAGTGGTTCCTAAGAAGTCGGGTCTCACAGTTGTGACGAATCAAGATAATGAGTTGATTCCGACTAGAGTGGCCAACAGTTGGCGAGTTTGCATTGATTACAGGAGACTCAACTAGGCTACTCGCAAGGACCATTTCCCTCTGCCTTTCATTGATCAAGTTTTAGAGAGGTTGGCAGGTAAATCACATTATTGCTTTCTTGATGGTTTTTTTGGTTACATGCAAATCCATATTGCACCAGAGGATCAACATAAGACCACATTCACTTGTCCATTTGGCACATTTGCTTACACCCGGATGTCTTTTGGCCTATGCAACGCTCCTGATACCTTCCAAAGGTGCATGGTAAGCATTTTTTCAGATTTATTAGAGAGATGCATGGAGGTGTTTATGGATGATTTCACTGTTTATGGTTCCTCTTTTGATGCATGTTTGGATAGTCTCTCTAGAGTGCTTGATCGATGTATTAGTACTAACCTTGTTCTTAACTTTGAGAAATGTCATTTCATGGTGCATGAGGGTATAGTCTTAGGACATTTGGTCTCTAGTAAGGGTATTGAGGTCGAAAAGGCCAAAATTGATGTGATTACCTCTTTGCCTTACCTCGCTTCTGTGCGGGAAGTACGTTCTTTCTTGGACATGCAGGTTTTTATAGGAGATTCATTCAGGATTTCAGTAAGATTGCATTGCCATTGTCCAAGCTTCTCCAAAAGGACGTAGACTTTACATTTGACCAGCCTTGCAAAGAGGCATTTGAGGGATTGAGGACGAGGTTGACTACCTCTCCCATCATGCAGCCGCCAAATTGGGAGCTTCCCTTTAAGCTCATGTGTGATGCCTCTAATTATGCACTTGGGGTTGTGTTGTCCCAAAAAGTTGGTAAACTATCCCATGTTATTGCTTATGCTTCACGCACTTTAGATGCAGCCCAAGTTAACTACACCACCACTAAGAAGGAGCTTTTGGCTATTGTTTTTGCTTTAGATAAATTTAGATCTTATTTGCTTTGCTCCCTTATCATTGTCTTTACTAACCATGCAGCTTTGAAATACCTGTTGAAGAAGCCTGATGCTAAACCTAAATTGATCAGGTTGATGCTTCTTCTTCAGGAAGTTGACATTGAGATTAAGGACAAAAGTGGTGCAGAAAACTTGATTGTTGATCACTTGAGCAGGATTGAGGGACCTCTTGAGTCCTTTCCCATTCGTGATAATTTTCCTGATGAGCCTTTGATGCATTTGCATTCATTGCATGTTACACCTTGGTTTGCTGACATTGTTAATTTCTTGTTACATCTGTTGTTCCACCTCATGCATCTAGGTCCCAAATAGATAAACTTAAGAGTGATGCTAAATATTATGTTTGGGATCATCCTTATTTGTGGAGGTTTGGTAGTGACCAAGTGATCCGAAGGTGTGTGCCTAATCATGAAATTCAGTCTATTCTTCAGTTTTGTTATGGCACACCTATCGGAGGTGATTTTGGTCCTCAGAGGACCGCTAAGAAAGCATTAGACTATGGGTTCTTTTGGCCAACCTTGTTTAGAGATGCTCATCACTTTACCACCACTTGTGAGCAGTGTCAGAGAGCAGGAGGCACAGTTACACATAGACATGAGATGCCTTAGCAACCCATTATTTTTTGTGAGATTTTTTATGTCTGGGATATTGATTTTATGGGTCCATTTCCTGTTTCTCATGGTTTTTCATATATTTTGCTTGCTGTTGATTATGTTTCTAGATGGGTTGAGACTAAGGCCACCAGAACTAATGATTCTAAAGTTGTTGTGGATTTTGTGAGATCCAACATTTTTTGGAGGTTTGGTGTGCCTAGAGCCATTATCAGTGACCAAGGGAGCCATTTCTGTAACCGATCATTGGCAGCCTTGCTTCAGAAGTATAGGGTTGTGCATAGAGTTGCTACAGCTTATCATCCCCAAACTAATGGGCAAGTAGAGGTTTTTAACAAAGAGATCAAGCAAGTGTTACAGAAGGTGGTGCAACCAAACAAGAAAGATTGGAGCAAGCTTCTTGAGGATGTTTTATGGGCTCATAGGACCGCTTACCGCACACCTTTGGGGATGTCTCCCTATAGGGTGGTTTTTGGTAAGGCATGCCACCTTCCAGTAGAGATTGAGCACCATGCTTATTGGGCGGTGAAGAGTTGTAACATGGCATTTGATGAAGCGGGTATGCAAAGGAAGCTTCAGTTGCAAGAGCTTGAGGAGATTCGTTTAGAAGCCTATGAGAACTCCAAGATTTACAAGGAGAAAGTGAAGAAATTCCATGACTCTAGGATTCTTAAAAAGGAGTTCCATAGTGGCCAAAAAGTGTTATTGTTTAACTCTCGCCTTAGGCTTATTTCCGGTAAACTTCGATCTAGATGGGATGGACCTTTTGTTATTACTAATGTTTTTCTCCATGGTGCAGTTGAGATTAAAAATGAAGCTACCGACAAAGTCTTCAAGGTCAATGGTCACCAACTCAAAGCATTTCAGGAGAGCCCTCAAATGGAGGAGCTTGTGGAGGACATCTCTTTGGTTCTGCCAATTTTGTGTGAAAATGTGTCTTGAATGACATTTGGGGAGTTTCTTGTTCCTTTCTTTTATTTGTTTCCTCTTTGTTTGCATTTCTTTGCATGCCTACCTTGAGGACAATGTGCATTTCAAGTAGGGGGGTGAAGGGTCCTAAAAATCTTTTTCTCTGGTTGTTTTTTGTTTTCTTTTTTCTATTTACGTTTCTGTTTCTGATTTTACGTTCTATTTGTTTGTTTTCTATCTGTTTACTTGTTTCTGTCTGTTTCTATTTTATTTGTCTATGTTCTGTTTGTCTGTTTCTATTTTCTGTTATCTATTTTATGTTTATCTGTGTCTGTTTTCTATTTGTCTGTCTGTATTCTGTTTGTCTATTTTTATTAATGTTTTTACCGTTTCTGTTTTCTGTCTATTTCTGTTATTCCTATTTTCTGTATGTTTTTGTTGTCTGTTTCTATTTGTTGTTTCTGTGTTGTTGCTGTTTTTGTTGAAATTAGGCATTTTTTTATGTTTTTCATAGGATTTCCAACTTGTATAAATTGTGAGAAATGTTAAAAGTTGGTTGGATTGAGAGGTTTCATACTTGATGTGAATCATTGTTGTAATTGTTGAAGTGATAAGTAAGCTTGAGAAATAGAATTTAAGATGAACCATGTGTGGTAAAATTATGCCTTGTGAGTTTTTGAGCCTTTGTGAATATGTTCTTTCATGTGTGATTTCACCCTTGTGCTAAATTACTCTATATTTTGCCTTGCCTCTTTTGACAATCTTTGTTGCACATGCTTTGATTGAGATAATTTAGGCCTTCTTTCTTTTAGCCACTAGCCAAATAAACATATCCTTGTGTTGATATCCATTGTCACCCTCTTTGAGCCTCTAGCCTTTTCTTTCTTGTTTAGCTTATTGAAAACTAAAAAAAAATGGAAAACCATGTTATCCTAGCTTTAGGGAGAAAAGGGGCTTTGGAATTGTTTTGGGAGTGGGTTTCAAACAAGTGTGGGATATTTGTATTTTGTTGTGTTTTGAAAGAGAAGAAAAGAAAAAGAGAAAAGACAGAGTTCAAATAGCAAAAGTTCAAAGAAAAGAGAAAAAAATTGTGTATAAGCAAAAAAAAAGAAGTTCAAGCAAAGAAAAAGAAATATGCAATAAAAGTTGTTATAGTTCATTTTCATCCTTGTAAATTCTTTTAAATTTCATCTTATTGCTTCTACCCCTCTTTTAACTTGTTGGCTTGCTCCCCATTGCCCCTCTTTTCTCTTAAGATTTAGCCTAAATATCCTTTTCTTATCCACCTTTTCCTAAGCCATTCATTACAAGCTAATAAAGTCCTTTTGATCTTTTGATGCATGTGTATTTCAAGTTGAATGAATGAGAGGCTTGTCAATGCTTGGATGTGCTAGTTACATGTGATGTTTGAGTGTAAATACAAGCCATACACATTATATGACGTTGAGTGCCACCCTTTGAGAGAATTCTATCACCTTGGTGCCTTCTTAATCCTAAACTTAACTATTTTTTCACTTTGCACTTTGTGATCATGTTTTCATGGATTGTTTGTTACCTCAATATTATTCTTCCATCTTTCATCTCTCTCACTTTTGTACATTGTTATGATCCATTGAAAAATATGTGTGCCTTCTTCATACCCTTTCTTTAAATTTTTGGTTTACTTTAGTTTGAATTTTCTTTTAGTCTTTCTTTTAGTTTTGCCCAAGAGTGCAAATGTTTAAGTGTGGCGTATTTTGATGGAGTGCTTTTAGTTAAATATATTTCTATCCTTCTTAGCTTAATTGACTTCTCTTGGAGTTTTATTTTTCCATTCTAATTCAGTTTTTGTCTTAGGCAAGTGGACTTAATTGCTAATTGTAGCGTATTTTCGAATTTTGTACTCACTTGACCTATCTGCCTTGTATAGAACCTATAGAGATCTACGAAACTCTGAATGGAGCATTCTAGTATTCCCTTGAAAGATAACGAAAAGATCTACAAGTTTGTCAGAAATAAGCCGAGGCTAATTCTTCCATTTTGAGGGTCATTTTGGACTTCGAAGTCAAAATCACTGCACTTATATTTTGGGCTGCGAATTTGATTTCTATGGTTGTAAATAGTAAATAGTTAGAATTGATGGGTTTTGTTCATGGCCCATTCTTTTCTTCAGACTTAGTCACTACATATTAGTGACATTGGAAACTTAGACAGGACACATTTTCATTAATAAAAACAGTTTTACATTTTCTCTCTTTAAGTTTTTAGGAGCAAACCCTTATTCTTCATTTTCTCTCAATTGTTCTTCATTGTTCTTCATCTTCTTCATTTTCATTTTGCTATTCTTCCATTTTCTTGCACTTACTCCATGGGGCTTTCACTGATGATGATCATGGGAGGCTAAATCATTAATCAATCCAAGGATCCAACCCAAGCAAGAGGAGAATTGGAGTTCCGGTTTAGTATTTCGAATTTTATTTGAATGTTCACCTTCTTCTTCAATTTCTATTCTGTTTTCATGATTATGAATGCGTTTAGGATTGAAAGTGAATTAGGTTATGGATTCATGTCCTAATTTCAATTATTAATCACCGATTAATTGGATGATATTTCGATCAGGGTTGTGATTTCAATTAAGTTGGGAATTGATTCGGTTGAACCGCTTCTAGTGAGATTAAATGAATGTTCATCATAGGATAAATTCATGAGAACTATGATGATTCGAATAACTTGGTTTGGTGAATTGCATTGATACTTTTTAATCTGCTTTACATTACCTGTTATCAATTCTGCTAGTTTTTGTGTTGTTATTTAATCTTAGCTTGTATTTTCATATGTTTTAATTGTTGCGCGCAAACTGTTCGATAAAATCTCCTTACTATTATTAGTGATTTGAAGCTAGAACCATATTGATAGTGTCTCTGAGTCGACCTAGATTAATCCTGTATTACAGAATTAGTATAGTTGATTTGTTTTAGTACGTTTCGGCGAACGGATATCAGTGCATAACATCAGTTAATATAACGAGTGGATGTTCTTGGTTCTATAGCGTGTTGGACGCTGGTTAATAGTTAGCAGAACGTTTTCCTCTTTGAGTTTGGGCAAAATATATAGATAACGTTTAAGTCCTTTAACAAAGTTGGTATTGTCCACTTGTCAAAAACTCATTAATTTATAAACAATTTATACTCTTTGGTTATCATCAAAATCTAAGGTAGGTGTGAGTGGTTGTCTAGACCTAACATATGATCATTACTCAAAGGTGGCTTGAAGACCAACGTTAAAAGAAGCAAATGTGGTTTCAATTTGGATGACTCCTGCAATATTTGTGGTCTAGAAAAGGAGATAGAGTTGTACCTTCTCAAAGACTACCATTTTGCATTTTCTGTGTGGAAAACTTTGTTGGGTTCTTCTTGGCCTTACTTTTTCTTCTCTTCAGATTTAGCTTATTGGATTAAGAAGAATTTATCTGGTAATAGGAAGATTTAAACCAGATTGAAGTGTGTTGTTTGGAGCGACTTAATGGATTATATGGAAGACTCGAAACAACAAAATATTCCTGGGTGTTGTTCCTTCTCTTGAGGGTGTTTTAACACAAGTTAACATGGTGCTTCAGGACGCAAAGAGGGCTAGATAGCAAAGAATTCCTCATAGGAAGCAAAACTATATTTGGAAGAATTTTGGTTGGAGTCCACTAGTTGAAGGATAGGCCAAGTTTAATGTATATGGCTCAGTGAAACAACAGAGTTACTATATTGGCCCCATTAAAATTACTCTTGGTCCCCTATCAAAGGGATCAAATTTTTTTAATCCAAAAATAGTCTCTCCACATAATCATGATTTTGTTGAACAAAATGCACAACATAATCATGATTTCGTTGTGCACCAAATTTCGCCCCCCTTAGCATGATGGGATTGTGATTCTATTGTATATGAATACAATGGATTCACAATTCCATTGTAAAAAAATTTCTCACCTCAAACATAACAACAGAATTGTAATTCCATTTTTATATTTTATGGCACCCCCTTGACATGATGAAATCACAATTTCGTTGAGAATATTTTTTTATCACAACAGAATGCTTAACACAACATAATCATAATTTTGTTGAGAATATTTTTTATCACAACAAAATCTTCTGTTGTGATAAACAAAAATCCTCAACGGAATCATGATTCTATTGGATTAAGTTGAGGTGAAAAAAATATATACAACAAAAACATGATTTCGTTGTACAATACAATAGAATCGTGTTTTCATTGTATATATTTTTTTACCCCTGCTTAATCCAACATAATCACGATTTCATGCAACCAAATATCCATGAGGAAATGCGATTCCATTATGGCAAAGTGCACAGCAGTGGATGTGCACGGCATGGTAGAGAGTTGCACTTGTGGAGCCTTAAAGGTGGAAATCACATGTGGGTAGAGGTCATGCGCAAGTAGGTGCTATGTGCAACAATGATGGTGGGGACTGGTGGCAGTGCACGGCATGGAGATGGTATAGAGTGGTGACACGGCATAGAGGTTCATTGGTTTGATACTCCTCCCACGGGGAGTACATATATTTTGTTTGTTATTTTATAAGGACTAGTTTCTGTTGTAGTGGGCTTTGCCCCTCCCTTTGATCATTTTTTTATCAAACTAGAACTGTCATCTTACATGTGGACAGTACGTTCTCTTATTTTCTCGGTCTAGGTTTGAAACTTTTTGTCATTTCCTTGAATGTTGATCACATTTGCAACTTCTCAATCTTCAATTTCATTCACTTCTTGGTTATGCTTTAACAATAACAAATTTACATCTAAAATACAATAAAAAAAATAGTTTTATTTAAAAATTAAATAATTGATAAAATAATTTATACCTATTTGAAGTCTTTGTTAACTGTGATTTTATTTATCTTTAAATATTTTATGTCAAATCTAAAAGTGAAATGAAAAACAAAAGAAAAAATACCAATTCAAACATGTTTTCTACACCGGCGTTTACCATTTTTGGTTGGCAACCCTTACCGATTCTAAAATTCCCCATTTTTTTTAGAATTAATGGACTGGTTACCAGGCCAATTCTCGATCAGCCAGTCAAACCAGTATGGTCCGAGTTTAAGAACTGACTTTTACCATATAATTCTAATTTAATTTAATATCCAGATTTATTACCATCCATATATAATTACATAATCCAAATTAAAACTCATTCGTGAAAGTTATTCTCCTTATGTATGTCGTCACACAAAGAAAAGCGCTCATGTTCTCACGTAACATATATTAGCAACTGGAAATTCTGGAATAGCATGAAAACCCGAAACATCTGCAAGATATTGAAATAGTGAGCTAAGGGCAACCAAAGAATGAAACAACCCATCATGGACACATTGGTCTTCTACAAAGGAATAAATAGATGACCTTACCCTCATTTATAATTAAAATTTTCACGTACACAAATGGTATACATCAAACTGATTTTGACCGCATTATCAAGCTTCTCAATGTTTAAAAAACCATTATATTGACACTACAGATGGATAAATGCACAAAATTGTGACAAAAAATCAAAAGTACAGCTTTGGTATATAACTAGGATGACCTGGAACTTCCAATGAAAGCATAAAATGCAATGACTGAACACAGCCGTACCTTTCCTTCAGAGTCTAGACTGAACCAAAACCCGAATGCAAGGACGAAATCCCCATGCATTCAATTTCAACAAAAGCTATTCGGCACCTAGAACAAGTCATTACCTGGTTTAGAAATTCCTGCTAATTGAATCACCCAATTCTGGGTGGCTGAAATCATCCATGCCTAATCACAATTCATATTATTCAATTTTTGCATTATCAGATGATACCCAACTGTTTCTGGAAACTCCAACGAGTGGTAAGTCGCAAGGTAATCTATCCTCAAACATCATGATTTAGAATTGTCCTGTCAATCAGACTAGCCAAGCAAGTCACTGAACAAGTTGGGGTTCTTACCTGAGGGTGTCACACCCATCTGCCTGACTTTTGCATCCTTTTGCAAAGAATCTTTAACATTTGGACCCTTTACAGGCTGTGACAAAGGCGTCACTGTTGTTTCTCCAGTAGTACCCCTGGCAGCAGCATTTGAAAACTCTGAGAGAAGATTTACATTATACCCACTCACAGTGATAGAATAGTCACCACTGCCGCTCTCTCTACTTGAAGGAGTCTCTGCATAGAGTGCCATGATATCTGGTGCATTCGTAACAGCAGCACCATTATGATTTGCTGTAGAACTAAGGTTTGGGTCAAGAAGTCCTTCGAGTTGCTTGAATGGGTCCACAGAGGGAGGTGCAACAGTGACAGTTGGTTCTCCTAAGTCAAGCAAATCTGGAGGAGGAGATTGTTGATTAGTTTTCTCCCGAGCTACTTCACTGGATACAGCTGCGGCTTTTGATTCCTGAGTTCTGTCTGCAGCACTAGTACTAGCCTTTGGAACCTTACTGCTAGTTGGTAATCTTTTCTCAGTTTTAGTTGAACCACCAAACAATTTATCTGCAAGTTTTTGCTTTTCGGGAGAAATTTCAATCCGTTGCTTTCTTGTATCATAATTATCATGTCCTTTTGAAGTTACAGCAGTTGCAACATCCATCTGAGTCACCCCGTTCACTGAGGTTTGGGAAGTAAAAGTTGAGGAAGATGATGCTGGGGATGAATAAGTTGACCTACCCCATTTCTTCTGAACACCATCAAGCTTCAGCTTAAGCCCTGAGGATCCTGTCTCTGATGCTCCCATTGATGAGATCGGGTGAGTCTCCCTAGAATACAATGGCTCGGGTACTGGAACAAGGTCTGTTGAGGATGAAAGTGAAACTGGAGCAACTTTTGACGGCATTGGAGGCTTTGGAACTTCATATGCCTCAAATTTCAAACCATGTTGTGCAGATTCATGTTGATCCTGGCTTCTGAAGTTGCTCACATTCACCATTCCATTGCGCTCATCCTCCGGAATGTAGGGAAGAGCACCCCTTTCCAGAGACTGCTGGACATATTCATTGAGGAAAGAAATATTCTTATCAACCTGCATAGAAGATTCAACACAATAATCTTAGGTCAGAAAAATAAGTTTATATGGTGATATGCATCATTCGAAAGCACATTATTACATTATAGTGAAAATAGAAGAATATGTATATGTTTACAAATTTAAACAGTTAAACATGTCAACAACTCCATGGTCAAAAACTGTGTCAGGAAAATACATTAATTGAGAGATCCATGACCAACAAAGTTTAAAACAGACAAGAATAAAGATTTGGGCAGAAGAGATTCCATTATCTGAATTTTTAATTAAAGTAGCAATAGAATTCGACTACAGGAAGAAAACCACACTAAGCAAACCAGCAAAGCAACTACAGAACAGTTGAGATGTAGACAATGTATAATAATCGTGAATTCATGATTCATCTTTTCACCAAAGAAGGTTTACAATGGCATGAAGGGAAAACTATTTTTATTAGCTTTTCAATAATTTGGAAGGATTAGAAATCCAGGAGGACAAATACAATTTGACTTATCATCATTTAATTTGAGTTGGAGAGCTAGAATATAAGAAGATGAATAATGGTAAAGTTGTTGGTACTGATGATATTCCTATTGAAGTTTGGAAATGTATCGGAGAATAGAATATCATTTAAATCACTAAGCTATTTGATGAGATATTGATATCTAAGAAAATACTAGATATGAGTAGAGGAGAAAAACTTTGGTTCCAATATATAAGAACAAAGGAGGTATTCAGCATTGTGTACATTACAAAGGGATAGTCACCCCATAAAATTAGGAAAAATTACATTGGGGATTAAACACATTTGGTTTTCCATGAACAGACTAAACACATGGATGAAGATTGTCACCTTATCAGAGAAAAAAGGTACTCAAGGGGAAATCACCACTGACTTCATCACTACCGACAGATTGGCAGATATGCTCACTAAATCCCTCAAAGGCTCACATGTGCACCACTTGGGTAACAAATTTGATTCATAAGATATATATGCTCCACTTGAGGGGGTGTTAAATATATGATTATTGTTGAAGATATGATTTGATTACTATAATTAGGGAATTATAATTAGCTGATAATTAGGGATTATTGTCATCAATAGTCTTGATTATGTTTCCCTAAATTGCACTGTTATTCAGTTATAAATAGAGTATACATGCCTGATGCTACACACAATTACAGTAAACCCTTTCTATATGGTATCAGTAAATTTCTAGGTTTTTCGATCCCTTTCTCTTTTCTCTTTTATTACTTTCCTTTAGACGCAGCCTGCCCTTTTTTGTCACATGAACAGTAATCACAGCCGCTGCGAGCTCTGCTCTGCCGCCACCCAGCTGCCATTCTGCCGGTGTGACCCATCAATCGGAAGCGTCACCCTCCGGCCAACGCCGCCAACCGTGCAACCAGACTCCAATGCGTGAATGGCACATGCCACCACTAGTTTCAGCTGAATATTCCACTCTTATGCCCTTTACTACTGATGTAAAGACCTTTTACAAACAACACGGACAGTTCTTCATGGTGGTTACTTTTGCTGGACTCACACCAGACCTTAAGGCAGTCCGCGACCAGATTTTATCGAACCCCATAGTTCCTACCTATGACTTAGTTTAGGAATAGTTGTTACGTCTCTCCATTCCACATAGCTTTGGACCCTCTTCCACTTCTACCAGGGATTCCTCTGCACCTGTCTCTCATCCTCTCATCGTGGAGGTCGTGGTATTCACTGCCACTACTGCAAGAACTAGGATAATGTTGAAGCCGATTGTCGCATCAAAGCTAGGGAATTGTCCTGGTCAGTTAATGTGGCCTAAGTCACCACCTCTGCCTCAGATATTACTATCTCCGCTACAGAATATAATGAGCTTCTCCAGCTTCGAGCAGCCAACAAACCTTCATCAATTGTTACCTCTGTGGCTCAGTCTGGTAATCATGTAGCCTTTGTTTCTCAATCCTCCTTTCTTGGACCTTGGATTCTTGATTCCGGTGCCTCTGATCATATGATTGGTACCAATCTATTTTCTCTTCCTTGACTTTTTCAGACACCTTGCTTTCTATTACTATCTCAGATGGCTCTCAGATTAAAGTCCGAGTCATCAGACAAACACACCCTCTTCCTCAACTCATTAAATTTTGTTTTTATTTGTTCCTGATTGTCCTTTTAATTTTAATCTCTATTAGCAAAATCACCCGCACTCTTGATTTTTCTATCCTGTTTGTTAATAATATTGTTCTTGTACAGTATTGACGCACAGGACAGACGATTGGAGCAGGACATGAGTCTGGAGGATTATATCAACTTACACCTCCAGTTGCCTGTGTCTCATCTCATCTCCAGCTCTCACGCATCAACACCTTGGGCATCCGAATCTGGATAAATTGCTTCTATTAGTTCCCAGCCTTTCTAATGTTATGTCCTTTAGTGCGAGTCATGTCAACTAGGTAAACATACTCATATCAGTTATGGTTTTCATGTTAATAAGCATGTTGTGTCACCTTTTGTTTTAGTTCACTTCGATATTTGAGGTCCCAATCGAATCTGTTCCACATTAGGATATTTTTATTTTGTCACGTTTATAGACAATTTCTCTCGTTGTACTTGGGTTTTTCTAATGAAGAATCGTTCTGATGTATTTTCTATTTTTTTAAGTTTTTTGCTGAGATTCAAAATCAGTTTGGCTCTCAATCAAAATTTTACAAATTGATAATGCAAAAGAATGTGTCGTCCCAATTTCAATCCTTTTTATACTAGCAGCGGATTCTTCATCAAACATCATCTACCCACACACCAAAATAAAATGGTGTTGCAGAACTCAAAAACTGTCACTTGGTGGAAACAATAATGTCCCACTTCAATTTGGGGGGACACTCTTCTTTCTGCTTGTCATCTAATTAACTGCATGCCTTCATTGTTTCTCAATAATCAAATTCTTTATTCCATCTTAAATCCTATACAGGACCTTCATTTTGTCCCCCTCCATGTGTTTGGAAGTACATGTTTTATCCATGATCTCACTCCAGGTAGGAATAAACTCTCTACCAAGTCTCTAAAATGTATTTTTCTAGGTTACTCCCGCCTCCAAAAGCGTTACCGATGCTTCTCTCCTCAACTTCAACAATATCTGGTCTCTGCTAATGTTACATTCTTTGAGACTACTCCTTTCTTTTCTTCCACCGTTGAAGATGTCCCTTTGGAGGTTCCACCTATTGTTCCAGCACCACTCATTGCTCCTGCTCCAAGTCCAGGTCGTCCACCTCCACTACTCATATACCACTAACAGACACAGGCACTACTGGCAGCGCCACCAGTGGTCCTTCAGCATCATCTCCTACTCCAAACATTTGTCCACCACCATCACTTGCACCTGAATTTCCCATTGTCCTACGCAAAAGTGTTTGGTCCACTCGTAATCCCAATCCTTTATAGGCTTTTTCTCTTATTTGTGACCATTTATCTCTAACCTATTACTCTTTGGATACTGTGACTATTCCAAAGTCTATAGGTGAAGCCATGGCTGACCACAATTGGCAACAGGCAATGCTAGAAGAAATGGTTGTGCTGGATGCCAGCAACACATGGAAGCTTGTTCCCTTGCCTGCCAACAAATCCACTATTGGATGTCGTTGGATCTATACAGTGAAAAGATCGCACCAGATGGCACTATTGATCGCTAGAAAGCTCGCCTGGTGGCTAAGGGATATACTTTTTTTTGGTCTTGATTATGGCCACACTTTTTCACTAGTGCCGAAAATGACCTTTGTTCGACTTGTTCTTGCTATGGCCACAATCCAACATTGGCCTCTTCACCAGTTGGACATCAAAAATGCCTTGCATGGTTAGTTGCAAGAAGAGGTGTGCATGGATCAACCACCCAGTTTTATAGTCTCTGGTGACTCCCGCCTTGTCTGTAAGCTTTGCCACTCACTCTAAGGCTTAAAGCAATCTCCCCGTGCCTAGTTTGGTTGTTTCAGCTCCAATTTGCTTGAGTTTGGTATGACTCACTGTGACGCCAATCAATCGGTATTTTTCCTTTATTCTAAATTTGGATTGTGCCTCTATCTCATTGTATATATTGATGACATCGTCATCACTGGCGATGACTCTGCTGGGATCCTTCACCTTAAGTATCACCTTCATAGTCAGTTTCAAACTAAGGACTTGGCCCCCCTCAGGTACTTTCTTGGCATCAAAGTTGCCCAATTCTCATCTCCTAGCAGAAGTATGCCTTAGACATTTTGACCGAGACTGGTATGGTTGATTGTCGCCCAAAGGATACTCCCATGGATCCTAATATGAAACTTCTTTTGAGTCAGGGGGAGCAATTGAAAGACCCCGGAAGATATCGTCGTCTAGTAGGCAGGGTTAATTACCTCACTATCACTAGACCAGATAGCACATTTGCAGTTAGTGTGGTTAGCCAATTCATGAAGGAACCATGTGATAGTCATTGGAATGCTCTCAGGATACTAGACTGCAATGCAACAATCAAGTTGCCCTCCATATTGCATCAAATCCGATCTTCCATGAGCAGACTAAACACATAGAAATTGACTGTTACTTTGTGAGAGAGAAGGTACTCTCAGGAGAAATCATCACTGACTTTGTCAACTTCGTGACCAATGTTGGAAACCAAGCAATCACACAACAATCGAGATAGGAGAAAAGAGAGAAAGGGGAAGAAGAAAACAACACAGAGTTTACCCTGATTCACCCAATGTGGACTACGTCCAGCTATTCACTATATTTCCCTCTCACACTCGTACAATTGCACAGATTACAAGGAAATATATAGGCTTAGAAACCCTAAGCACCATAGCTATCCATGGGCCCAAGCCCAAACTAGAAATAGTGTTGGGTATCGCTCATCTTGTGCCGTCAGCAGATATGCACGGGGCCTAGTACTGTTGTTGGCCTCATGTTTTATTATTTGTAGTTTGCGCTTGGACCCATGAATAGCTACAGTGCTAAGGTTTCTAAGCCTATATATTTCCTTGTAATCTGAGTGCAATTGTATGAGTGTGAGGGAAATATAGTGAATAGCTGGATGTATCCCACATTGGGTGAACTAGGGTAAACTCCGTTGTTTTCTTCTTCCCCTTTCTCTCTTTTCTCCTATCTCGATTGCTATGTGATTGCTTGTTTCCCAACAACCAACTAGCATACATGCTTCAAAGGTTCTTGTGTTGCCAACATATGTAACAAGCTTGGTTCGTATGACATATACGCTTCAGCTTGAGGGAGAGTATTGAAAATATGATTTGATTACTATAATTAGGGAATTATCATTAATTGATGATAATTGGGGATTATTGTCATTAATAAACTTGATTATGTTTCCCTAAATTGTACTGTTATTCATTTATAAATAAGAGTATACATGCGTAATACTACACACAATTACAATTAACCCTTTCTATACTTATAATATATGAAATAATGCAAATATGGAAATGTGTAAAGTTTCCGATGCGAGAAATTTGGGATTGACTATATTCTTTGTATCCTTAATTACATACTATCTTGATTATATATAAAGATTAGATGTGTGGGTATTACACACATCAGAAAACACTTCGTTCACACTCTAAATTTGGAAACTATTTATAAGTCTTCATGGGTTGGAGAGCCTAGAAAATATATTACGCAAACAATTAGGAAAGGAAAGGAGCCTCAAGTGGTAAACTTCTAAGAAAGATTTGGGTGCAACTTAAACCTTTTAAGGAAAAAAGAAAATTGACTAAGACAAAGAAGAATCAGGTTTTGAAAATAATTGTGGGGAATTGAAGAGAAGAGGGATAAGCCTCACTAAATGACAAGGGAGAAAAAAAAAACCATGTTTTAAGGTTGGCAAGGGGATTAGATTTTTCAAGTTTGTCTTAATTTTCAATTATTTTGTTGTTACTTGAACTTGATGGGTTTTTTACTTCTAGTGAACTTATGTTATGAGACTTATGATATTTGCCTATAAAGTTTTTGAATTGTGATATTTTTAGTTTGCTGTTCTTTGACATATTGTTAGTTTGTTTGTGTGTGTGTGTGTGTGTGTAGCTATCATACATCTGCCATAACCTGCAATGCCATCCGTCATATTTTCATGGCAGATTTATGGCTTGCCACCATGAACCAGCATCTGCCATTAATAACACTGGTCATCATGCATCTGCCATTAATAACACTGGTCATTATGCAGCTACAGAAATTAATTATGATAGGATGGTTATAACTGATAGGAGGTATTAAATATGAATAACTTGCAATCACTGAAACCATAACTTTGTCTAAGCCTGAATGCTGAAATATAATATCTTGAAGAGAACTTTCTTGACCACACATTTTCCATGCACTAAATACCAAAAAAGTGAGCAAAGCGTTATATATGAAAACAGGAAAAATATTATAATAAGTGTTTTTCCCACCTAGATGAAGTCAGCTACATCAATCAAATAATTCTATCATAAATCATATTTACAAACTACAAACCTTTAAATCCTTGATGGTTTCTCCTATAGTTTTTCTCACTTTCCCTCTACCTCTAGCAATCGGGATACCCTCCAGCTGATCTACTCTTCTAAAAAATCGTGTTTATCAACAAAGAAAGAATACAACAAGTGTTGTTCTCACAATTTCCAGAGCATGAGATCCCTCCCCAAAACCAATTTTTCACTCTAAACTGAATGCCCCCAGTCTTCTCTCACTATCTATTTATTTTGGTCATTCTATTAGAAGCATAACTAACAATTACTAACCAACCATAACTCCTCCAACTAACAGAACCAGTCCATAGGACTAGCCTAAAACATTCATTTCCAATCCTATTTTGTCTAGTTCCTCCACTCATCCAATGCAATATCCACATCTCTGATAAACCGAGTTTATTCTCTTATTGACATTTTACCACTCAACATTAATTGCCGTTCAACATTGTATGTCATAAAATTTTGCCTTCAACTTGAGTTGTACCTTTCTATCACAAATAACACTTGAAACACTTCTTCCATTTCATTTTTCCTACTTGAATCCTGTTTACATTTCCCACTATGTCTTTGTCATTTAGTATGAGACACAGGCTACTTAAACTGTGACTTGAAGTATGGTATGGTCTCCAATTTTCACTTCTAAGAAAAATACTATAATCTTGAAATAATGTAAGAAATGGAAAAACATTAACAACAACCTCAATATCTTCACAACTTGCATCTTGGGGCATTATTGTTTCAACAGCTCGTGCATTCAAACCAATAAGAGCTTGCAATTCATATGCACGTTGCTGTAAATCAGTGGAGTGGGATGCTAATAGTTCTTCCATAAAAGATAGGCACTGCATGTAGACAAGAAAAAGTTACTCCTTGCCAGGCACTGTATCAGTCAAATATCAGCATCACGTTGTATTATATGTAAAGAAAGTAGGATTCTTTCATTAACAGCCTAGCCACATGAAAAATGACATTAGATAATAATCATACGCATAATACAATGGAAAACAAATATTTATTTATGGAGCATTTAGTGGAGGATTTTACTAACAACTTTTTCACGAGAAAACCAAGGTTTAAAATTAAGTACATATATAACTCAAGAAAGAAGAATTTCCAATAAATTTATAAATTTAACAGCTTATAATATAAAAATGCTACTAAGCATTTGAGAGAAAAAAAATCTCCCAAAGAAATTAGCAAAACCAAACATGTTACTAATCTTCATATTTCTAAGAGTAAATATTTTGTTTGAGTTATCAACCAAACTGAACTTTGAAACTTCATGGATTATAATAGCCATGCAAATAAAAAGATTTATGCAGTTGTCAACACTTTAGAAGTCAGAAGAATTCATGAAACACAATATCGTCTGAGCAATTCATTTGTATGATGACAAAGATGTACGTACATTACAAACCACAGTCACGGGTTAGATGTACAACATTTAAATATTTACTTCAATCACAGAAAGCCCATGATACAGATTAGACAGAACTTTAACCCAAATTATTTCAGCAATTACCTCAGGTAGCATATCAACTTTCCTCCCAGCTGCTATTTCAAATGCATAAATTTTTGTTAATGCTGAAACTGCATATGCCTTCACATCAAGCAAAGTTAGTACCAATTCAAAATTGTTCTGACAGGAAGATTGAATAAATTGGTATATTAGACCAGAACAAAGGGTTAAGGCCAAAGAAGGGTCATATAACTAACAAGATGAACATCAATAATTTAATTATATAGCAGAAGTCATGAAGAAAATGTATCATCATTCAGCAACCAAAACAAAAAAGTAAAAAAATCAAGGATTAGTCGTACTATAATCTGCTCTCAATTTTGTAACATTTAACACCAATTGCAACACCATTACACACTTAACTCAGAATCAAGAATACACAAAAGGAGATGAGGTAAGAGGAATGCTAGTGACACTATTATTGGTTCATTATCCAAACAGTCAAACATAGTGTGTTAAAAGGGTGTTAAAGAGTGTATTGCTAGCATTCTTCAATATAGAATATCATTACATCAATTAGATTTCATTACAAAAGCATTATAATTTATTTGTTCTAACAGATCCACACATTTACACAGAAAAGAAACAACTGGGATCTCTCCAATGAGATCAATATAGCAAATGTAACTGCTAGAACATACCAAGCAACATAGCTAGCCAATTCAATCAGAAAGGGGATGCTTGTCCAAGCATGTAATTTTAGAAATGTAACTGCTAGAATAATACCAATCAATAGCTTATTTCATGCACAGCCAATTCAATCAGAAAGGAGATAATGACTGTCCAAGCCTGTATTTTTAATATTAAATGATTATCCTAATTTTCATGCCAAACTAAAAACACTGATCAAATTGCAGACTGGACAAGAATCATTTAAGCTATCTAAAAGAAGAAACTGAAGTAATTGATTCTTGAGTATGTGTATCAGTTGAAGTGAAGAAAGACAGGTGTGAGCAAAAGATTGAAAATCCTGACAAAAACTTCTCAATAAAACTGGAATGAATCTATTGGCTATACTTACATGGAAATTTAGATCATGCCTCAAAATTAGTCCAGCTATGTCTAATTACAAATTGGTAGCAAGTTAATTTGATATTGATGTCAATGAAAGCAACACAAAAAAAGAAAGAACCTATCAAAATATCTCAAAGGGTATCATTACTTTTCCCCTCTCCTTATCAGTAAAAAGTTGGATTTCAATAATAAAAAACAAAATAATTGGAATTAGATAAATACCTTAACAGTTTCATCATTTGAATATGCCTCTGCAACATCACATAGCTTCCCAGTGATATAGGAAGCAGAATACTTTCCACCAGCTGTGCCATATTCCCCAAGAACCCAACAGATTACCTGTAATCAGTACTGTGTATTATGCTAAAAGACAGATCTGACTCCTTGAAAAGTAAAACAAGTGGGGAAATATAAAACAAAAAAAAAAAGGATATAAAGTTAGAAACTACTTGAAGAAATGCTGACGGAAGCTTTGGCTCCCCAATAATTCGCAAATATGACTCAACCTACGTTTCAGAAAATAGCTTCAGTTCAGTAACATGTGCATGCACATGAGCAATTCTGTAGTGAACATATACACAATAAACTGGTGCAATTATCAAAATAACATACAGCAGATGATCTCAACTGACTATATGCAGCATCATCATCCTCTCCAAATCCTTCACCAATCAATCGCATTAAATTATGTGCCACCTTAATATTCACAAGATCTCCAGCATGCTCAAAGACTTTATTCATGGTCTGCAAAATCAAAGAAAAAGGTATTATTGGTTATCAATGAATGTTTGCAAAAAATAAATAATTCAAAATCAAGAACATAAATGCATCAACACCTGTATAAACCAATGATTACTAGGAGCAAATTGCTCTGCAAGTTCAACACATCGAGATGCTATATAGGTTTTATAATGATCATCACTTATGCGAATCATGTAATCAATCATTCTGTCAACAATCACTTCGACATTGGACGACTTGGTCATTTTGTAGAGTAGCTCAAAAGTTTTTCGCTTCAGAGTATCATCAGGGTCCTGCACCATACATATTGAATTTTAATTTGAAGTTCTGAACTGCAAAGTTTGGGATAAACTTAAAATATTGAACTATATTCCAAAAGCTCATAAATAAGTGTCTCATTCTAAAGAGTAAAGACCAATTGAGATTAATTACTAGTTCTCAAAAGCAAAATCTGGTTGAGTTCAAATACAATTGGTGAGTAACCACTAAGTGGAACCATCTAACAGATTAAAATTTGGTAGAAAAAATAGATAAACAGACAGATAGAGGGGCAACATTTAATTACCAAACACAAGGTGGATCCATTTAATAGATTAAAATTGGGATGATTCTCCTAGTCAATCCAGGTAAAGACACATGACAAGCATTATTGCATGACTGCATTTTTGGGAAAGATTAATTTCCCAAATATAACAACTTATTTTCCAAAAAGCTCTTTTAGAAAGCTGGTAGAAATAAACTGTTTTAAAAAACATTACGTAATTTAGGGCATCCAGCCCTCTTTGTTGGGGATGCTGGAGGATTTGAAAGTTCCACACGTGAACCACGTTAGTCGTCCATCACAACGGCTTCCCATGGCACACGTGTGGAGATTGTTCTCTCGGATGCGGTGCATGCAGTGAACGTTGGTGGTTAATTTGTTTAAACTTATTTAATGAAATAAGTTATTGTTTTAATAAAATAAGCAGCTTTCTGTTTTTTTTAGCGTGTTTGTCTAAATTGATTCTGCTTTAAAAAATCAGTTTTCTGCTTATTTTAAGAAGCAACTCCCATCGGCTTCTTAAAAAGCGCTTATATAAAAAGTGCATATTTTAAAGTTACTTTTTTTAAGTTTAAACAAACTCACCCTTATTGTCTTACTAAGTATGTTGCCAAATTTTTCATAATGTATTTGTAAGATGTGTGATAGAGATGCAAAGTGGGCCGAGACTTATCATAGGGGGTTTAGATAAGTAATAAAGTGGTGTAAACAGTTAGTGTAACTAACTGTAGTTAGTGACAACTAACAGGGCGGGAATGTATAAAAGTTAGGAGTGGGAAATAGTTAGGGGCTTTTTGGATAGGGGAGGTGGTGATCCTCGAAATCACAAGATTGTATCATTCTATTGTTTTCTGAAATAAAGAAGTGTTCTCTGCACGTCATTTCTGAACCAGTTCCTATCAATGTGATTATGTGACAATGGCTTTTTTTTCAGCCTGACCACATCCTTACACATCTGGATAACAATTTATTCTCTTTCTGAATTTGTTCGAAAGAGGATAAATCTTTCATAATGAATTTCCAAGACAACACACTAATGGGCAATGGCCAATAGTCTCTGATACAAGTATAAAAAACCTTCATAGACAAAGAACAGAAACTGCAAAATTGTTAAGGGCACATAAGTTTTAGAGAGCATATGTTATTTAATTCCAGAATTTGTTGAATGTGTAAGTTTGATGCTGAAGCAAACAGGGGATCATCCAAACATAAAACAATTCCAAATGCTTATTTCTTTCAGATATGTAAAAATCATTAGTACATGACTATACACATAACATCACATGTTCTTTGCATTTGCATATGCTCACTAATTTTTTTCACAAAAAATAGTTATTTGTCATCCTCATAACAGAGATATTTGCTGTTCTTTTCTATATAAATGATAACTTATATTAAAAGAAAAACAACCTTCTAACTAATTAACATAAAGGGGAACAAACATACAATAATTTATAAGACCAAAATCCAAACCAGGCTACGCAAAACCCATCCATCTTAACTCTTAAGCATTCAAGACAAAGAGATCCTCACCTCTAAGCAGTCAATAACAGCCAGTTGATGCTGTTCTGCAACATGTGGACTTATCTTTATCAGCCGACCAAGCGCATCAATGCCCATGTACTTGAGATTATGACTGTCACTCTGCCCACATAACATCAACACACATGTAACACAACATAGCCCATTAACAAGCACAGTATACACAAACTTCAAATACAATTCACTTCCACCTCCACCAAAAAACAAACCTTCAAAAACTTTGCATTGACATCTGCAGCCGCGTCTAACAACTTAGCATTGGGATATATGGAAGAGACACAGCATATGCACCCATAAAGAATAGCATTCCCTATATTACTCGATGAATCGCCCTTCCTAATTATTTCCCCAATTACCGTATACATCTGCTCACTAGCCTGCTTGTCGCCACTCCCTAACAACGCGAGTATTTTCAGCAACTTAATCTGCATATTTGCTCAAATCAGAAGGCAATTCAACAACACAGGTGTTTTCAGCAACTTGGACCCTGTTTGGATAAACTTCTCCATAAGCACTTAAAGGAGAAGAAAATACAAACGTAAGATGATGACCAGAATTTCTCCCACAGGCTATAATCAACTCTATGTTTGGATTGAAGTTTTGAAAGTACTTTTGCAGATTCTAATGCATAATAACGAATTCCAATACCCCAAATCAAGAAAGAGAAAAAAAAATAAAAAAAGAAAAATAAAAAAGTGTTGCTGCAGACTAAAAGTACTTTTGGGTTCTCCAACTTTAATCCAAACATGAACTTATTTTTGGATGCATTTATGTTTAAATTAAAGCTTGAAAATACTATTGTGAATTCCAATGCACCAAATGAAGAAGGAAAAATTGTAGCTTCCAGAGTAAAAGTAGTACACTTCTGGGTCCAAACATGCATTTACACGCTTAACTGTTGTAAAAATCTCTCATTTAACTTCTCCATAAACCAAAATGCACAAGTTAATTTTAGCTTATGGGATAAACCCAATTCATTTTTAGCTTCCTACTTTCTTCTCCTACAAGTAATCATGTAAGAGTCCATGTAAACAGGGTCTTAGTCTGCACATTTTCTCACAGATCAAACGCATGACAGACCTGAATGAACGGCGCCGGCATCTGGTGATAGTCATAGCTCTTAGGCAACCTGTGTTCCGCGACCTGTTTAAGAATGCTGACAAAGCTAACCACAAGGTCCTTATAAGGGCTAGGATCAACCGCAATGAGGTCAAACAGAGGGCACAAGGTAGCACCCATTACGCCAGGGTCATTATCACACAACTTCTTCCGAAAATTTGAGATCAAATGTGAAACGGAGGACGGCGACTTGTGGTGGAACCGGTGCAGCGCCATGACGGCCTTCTTCCTCACTGCGTCTTTCGGGTGGGCGAGGAGGTCGACGACGGAGGGCAGCACGGCGGGGATGGTCTCCTCGTTGATGAGGCGGCAGACGGCGTTGAGAGCCGCGCAGACGACGAGGTAGTTGTCAGATTTTAAGTCTTTTTGGATGGTGTTGACGATGAGGATGATGAGGTCGTCATCGTCGTTTAAGAGGAGCGTGACGGCGAGGTAGCCGGTGCGCTTCAACAGGAGGCTGTCGTCGTGCGTCATCTTGACGGCGTGGATGTGGCCGAACGACGCGTCGTGGCCGAGCATCTCCACGTACAGGAGGCGGATGATGTACTCCTTCATCTTGCGCTTCGGGATGTCGGGCTCCGCGATGCGGCGTTTTAGGGTTTCGATCTCGCGCAGCACGATGCGGTCCTCCTCGGCCTTCGAGCGCGATTCGCCGATGGATTTCACGAGCTCGAGAAATTCCTTTGATTGCCCGAACCCTCCCTGCGATCCCATCGCGAATTCGCGACCGATCGTCTTCAATTGCTCCATTTTGGTTATTTACGGGTTTCGGTGATGCGTGGGATCGGGATCAGGGATTTGGATCTTGCGGCACGAGGGTGGTGTGGGGAAAGAGCCAAGTTTGGGGGTTTTTGGGAATTGTGAGAATTGATGCGTGGAGTGTAAGTGAAGAAGAAGGAGAGAGTTCAAACGGCGTCGTGTCTGACGGAGAAGCAGAGAAAGGGGGGAGAGACCAAAAACAGTCGCTTCCTTCCCTGACTGGGCTTGCTGGTGAGTGGTGACCGAAATCCAACAGAGTGATATTTTTTTATTCGAAAAACAAAAACTAGAAATGTTGTGATGTGAGTAGTGTAGTGTGGTTACTGGTAAAACTGGTGTTGATGTAGGATGAGTTTTATTGATGTTTGGCTTTTGATGATCATAAGAAACTATAATGATGAATTAATTTTATTTTATTGCTTAATTAATGTGTTGAATAAATATTTTTAATTCTTTTTTTAAAAAAAAGTAACTGCTATTTTTATTTTTATTAAATGCAATAAAATAATCGAAATATTTTGTAATTGGATTATGTTCTTATTAGTTTAGTAAAAAACATTGATGGAGCGTGTCTATAAAGACACTCTAATGTTCAATTTAGAGACATAATAAAGAATATATATCAATAATGGGTTATAATGAATTTGGTTATCTAGAACCTTTGTGATCCCTTTTATAATGCTACTTAATTTTCTTGATTAAATAACATAAGTAAAATAAGGGTATATCTTATTTTATCTTGTCTTAATTTCATGGAGCACTTTGGCCTCATGTTATGTACTTGCATTGTACTTGAAAGTAAACATAAACACAAAAATACGAGTGAACGATGTAGTTTTTTTTTTTTTTTTGGAAAGGGGTGTAAATGGGGAATTAGATGGTGACTTGGACTTGTTTGAGAAATTCCCGAGAGGAAAGGAAGAGGCACAAGGGAAGGAGAGGTTAGGGTTTTCGTATATGGAAAGGTCGCATTTCTAACCCCAAATGGGACTATCAATATTGTGTATATGTTAGTGTTCCATTCCACTACTAACGACAAGTGAATGATGAATCAATGAAGAGTGATGTTATCGAGTCTGAAATTGGAGAAAAACTTGTTCTCTTTGGTGCTTCCTTAACAGTTTAATTCATTATAATGGGCTTCGTGATAAGTGTCATATTTTAGTTATTTTCAAGATTATAATGATATCACTTATCTCTTGATTTCAATAGTTTTCTTATAAATTTTCCTTAATTTTAGTTGTTTTATATTTTCTACATTTATAAATGTTGTTGTTTAAATTTGGAAGATTCATCCATTCAATTTTGATATTTCGATAGGTATCTGTTGCATCCAACAACCAAGACAAGATGAAAGGGCAAAAAAGTCAAATTTACAAAAATCCAAAAGTGAAATTCGTCCAGGCTAGCAATTAGCTCGCCTGGGCTAGTGAAATTTCTTCTCCATTAAGCAACAACTCGCCTGGGCGAGCTACCTTTCTCACAAGGTTTATAGATGTTTGTTGAAATAAAGGATTTGTGGGTCATACACTGAAATGCACTTAGTATCTTTTCTCTCAAAAGAATGGGTTTCAAAATTCATTGTTCCAAGTGCGAACAAGCAACAATTATTTATAGAAAAATAGTTATAACTGCCAGTAATCGATTAATTCAACTTGGTAATCGATTACAAGTCCTAAGTAATCTATTAAAGTGTTCTTCAGGCTTTCTAGAAAAACTGATGAGCAATGTAATCTATTAAAATGCTAGCACAGGAAATTCTAATCAAAATTGGGGCCAAGTAAGCTATTACTATAGTATTGTAATTGATTAAATATGCTCTGTTTTCAAGTAATCGAATATCACTTGCTTGTAATTGATTAAATCAGTGAGAAAACGTTTTTCCCAAGACTTGAAACATGGAACACTTAGCTTTTTATGAAGTTATGAAAAACTTGAGTTTCAGAAAAGCTTTTTAAGAAACTTTGCTTTACAAAATCATGAATGCAAAAAGCATGAATGTTTTTCATGATACAATATTGAAAGAGATTTATGCAATGGATCATAGGAGACATCAACTTAGACAAACTCATACACAAATTACAAATGACATTCAATTCAATTGGCATGTAAAAAGCCTAAACATTATTGTCTAAGATCATCAACTTTATGGATCCTCTTTTACTCCCCCTGAGTCTAATTATCTCCCTTTTTTTGCCTTTGAGCATGCCAAACTTCAATTGAACATTTTGATGCTTGGTGTTCTTCAGGAGAGAGTGTTTCAAGGAGCTATTCTTTGATACCTGAAAGAAAGTCAGCTTGCTGGACAAGATCAAGTGTCAAGTATCCTTTCTTAAAACTTTTTAAATAGGCTTGGGAAAATGAAGAATGAAATATACACAACATAAGCATTGTTGTTTCAATAATTTTATTGCTCCCCCTTTCTCTTGTAATTACATATCAATTTAGGTTTGAACAATTATGTTAGAGTTAATGTTCAATGTTCAATTCAATCAACATGTATTTTTCTCCCCCTTTTGGCTTATCAAAGGCAAAATATAACATTAAATGGGAAATAGGGAAATGAAGATCAGATAAACCAAATAAAAGTAGTTTCATTTATTATATGATAAAGGGCATAACAGATTAAGAGAAATCAGAGACATCGCAACCAAAAACTGAAAAAGACAAACACTAAGCTAAGCTATTCATCAAAGTCCTTGAGACTCATCCTAGTCTCAATGTTGCCTAGTCTAGTAGTTATGTCTTCAAGGGAGGAATGGACATCAGCTATGTTCATGATGTAAAGCAAGCATAACATCCATCTTTTGAATTATAAGAGACTCAAAAGGACTCCACTGCTGCTCAACAGGTGCAATTTCAACATCATCTTTCTCATCAGCTTCTTGATCCTCATCAACAACTCCTTCAAGAGCTTGAGCTCCAGCCATAGTCCACCCATCAAGAGTGTTCATCATTCCTAGCTTGGTGAGATGCTTCTTGGAGATTAGGTTGGTTATGGAGGTGGTGTTATCCACTATCTCATTGGTCCTATCAATTTCAAAGTGATCAATGAACCTTGAGATCATGACATCATAAGGGAATTAAAAGCTCAACAGCCTCTGAGCCTTCATCATTGTTTCTTTAATAATCATAACCCAAATGATTTTAGTCCTTGTCTTCATTCCATACACCAACTAGAGATCATCATCAATGATCTGGGCATTGTTGGTTGGTCTTGGTGTCAGAATGTAGGTGATGATATAGTGGAAAATCCTATCTTCAGCTATCATGAGGCCTACCCCCAATTTGTTTCAAACATGAGCATGAGGGTTCTGCAACATTGCTTTATAAGTCTCCATCTTTGAATATCCGTCAATCTCTTCTTCAAATTTTTAAACTCCTCCGAGAGAAATACCAGCCACTGCATTCCATACAGTGTCATCTATCACCATGCCCACTCTGTTTACCTTGGAGCGAAGAATGCCATCCATACCAGCTTTGGCACATGTGTAGAAGACATTCACCAACTCAGGGTAATAAGTACCCTTCATTTCCAGGAGCTTGGTGAGTCCTTGTGCCTGCAACATCTCAGGGAAGTGGAATGCCTCATTGATGAACCAATCAAGCTCCAAATACTTGGGCGACGGAACAAGTTTGGTGGCATGAAATTGCATGTAGTTATGCCTTTCAGTCTCCGTAGAGAACTAGGTGTCTAACTTGTTCACATTAAAGCCTTTGCTTGTTTTCCAGTTGTTTGTCTTTTTCTTCTTTCAGGAGGATGGTTGAGACATGGTGAAGTGGAAGAGTTTTGAAATAGGAAGAGGCATAGTTTTGATAGAGAAGAAGAAGAGGCAAAGCAAGAAAAACAGAGTTTTGCTTAAGGAGGAGGGTTGATTTTGGAGTGAGGAAAATAGGCTCTTGGAGAGTGAATTTATAGAGCCAAAATAGGTTAAAGATTTGATGTTTCAAATCAGAATTGCTACAAACACAAAGCCCGATGTAAGCTATGTTCAATGAACCTGAATTGAAAAGATAAGAATTCTGATTTTGCATTAAAAGCTGCACAGTTTTGTAGAATCTGTAGCCGTAATCGATTACAAGTCCCTTGTAATCAATTATCCCAGGGCGAAGAAATTTTCCTGAACCTCACGTAATCGATTAATTTATTGGCGTAATCAATTACATCAATGAATTTTTAAATTATAATCGATTAATCCATGGATGTAATCAATTATGCCAGTGTGTAAGGTCCAATTTTGGCCTTTGGCAATCGATTACCATCTGTGGTAATAGATTATCACAGTGAATAATGCAATTTGAATAGTGATTTTTATCATAAAATGAATTTTGCAAAGTATGATGCATAAAGTACTTGTGAATTATGTTTCATGGTATCAAGCACATCATTTTCATGCTAATCAATGTTGGAGTCAAAAAGTATGCCTAACATGTTTCTAATGTTGATTCAAAAGGAGTCATGCATGAATGAACAAGGATCAAGCTTTGGTGTTTTGTGCTTTCAACATGCCTTATTACAAATGTGCCAAAGAAGCTATGAAGATCAATTTGATTCATGTAAAAGGGAAGATGTGTTATCTGATAATCCAATGAGCATATCATGCATAATCATTCATCTAGGATTGTTAGATTGAAGGTCTAAATAAAAGCAATTAACAAGTAAGGCATTTTAAAATCAAAGTTTTTGGAAAAATGAAGTTTTCCTGTATTAATCAATTACAGCATTGTTGGCATCGATTATTTTGTTCTTCGTGCCTTCTGGAAAACAAATCAAGAACATTGTAATCGATTACATATCGAATTAATCGATTACATAGGCTAAAATGGAAAAATCATACGGTCTGTCTTAATCGATTACAGAAGTTCGTAATCGATTACATCTAATGCCTATGGGTAACATGTTATGCTGATTTAATCGATTACATATCGTTTTAATCGATTACATCAGCAGCAGCTTATTTTTGTTTTATTTTATTTGTGATTTTTGGGCTAAAATTGTTAGGAAAAAGCCCATTTTCGTTTGTGAGAGCAGTCACCATATATTTGGGAAACTGTGCCCATGCAAAGGAGGCTCAGCTATTTTCGTTTTAGGGTTTTTAGAGTATTTTCGTTTTTCTGCTTCTTCTCTTTAGGGTTTTTCGTTTCTGCTGAGTACTCTGTGTCTGAATTTCGTTTCTGTTTGGATTTTTATTTTGGGAATACAATTTCGTTTCTGTTAGTGTTTATTTTCGCTTCTGTTCCTTCTAATTGCTATTTCGTTTTCTGCTTTCAATTTCGTTCTCTGTTTAAATTCGTTTAATGTTCAATTTCATTTCAATTTATGTTTCTGTTGCTATTTTCGAATTAATGGAAGGCTAAACCCTAGGGTTGGACCCTAGGACAGATTGCAGACCTTCAATGGAGGTTCTCTGTGTTGCAATTCGTATTCTGCTTTGTTCTTCCTTGTTTGGGTTTCTGTTCTGTATTTTTCGAATTAGGATCATGCTTAATGATTCTGAGTTGATTGATCAGTATTCTCAGGTTGCTTAATCCTGAGAGCTTGCCCAAACGAGGTTCACGTTTGCTTAATTCGTGTAATGACGTTTTAGGTTAATCTTCGCTTAGTCGATTAACCTGGACTGATAAGAATTAAGTAGAACAGATTATCTTTCGTGAACCAAGGATATTAGAG
>PYAF01004236.1:0-29988 GCA_007407185.1 Glycine tomentella | reverse complement strand
AATTCAACAAACACAAACAATCACACACAAACAGTCACACAGAAAAGCACACAAGAATCACACAGAAAAGCATAGTTAGTCCATTCCCCTCAGGACCTAGCAGGATTAACTGCTCTGATACCAAAACTGTAACAACCTAAATATTTACTTATTTTTATTTTTACTTAAGGATAAATTTCTAAGAGACGTATAATAGTAATGTAGCTCTAATTAGAATGATCTATTACCTTAACAGAGCCAATAATTATTGTCCTGCAGAACAACAATACAACATCTACCTCTAGTTTATGATTATGTTTCAATTTTATTGGAACTACCATTCAAATAGTTATGTTTGAATGCTGAATTTTGACTCATGAATCCAAATTCCTTTGAATGACCACGATCTAGAACACTTACTAAATTTGCTTTGTCATTTTGAAAAGAATTTTATCATGTGTTTTTACTTTGGTTTTGGCTTGCAATATGCTGAATTAGTTCCTTTTCTGGTAAATCTATTTTTGTTTTCTTAAGCTTTGGAAACAAGCGATGTAAGCTTACTTCCTTTTTTGGTAATCTCACTTGTGGTCCTTCAAAGATTGTAGTTGGTTTGGTGGCTGAAACTGAAACACGACATTGTGATGCATGAAAGCAAATACAAAAAAGCAAACTAATTTTACTCTAGTGTTGTCATTGTTTACGTATTTTATTTGCTTGATTTATTCACTTTTGGTGCTTGTTCTCTCAGCCTAGCTCCATTGTCGGTGCTCACGATGCTTCCACGGAGGTGCTACTTGTCAGTGGTGTCGCTCACGGCATTTCCACTCTCTCGCTTGCAACTCTTGCTTCCCACAAGGTTAGCAGTCCTCCTCACGATCGCGTCCCACAAGGTGGTTGTTGTTCTGGTTCTGAGTTCTGTTATGTGTGAATTAGCTAGCTATTTTAGTTCAAAATTGTGAGACTGTCTTACAAATTTCTAATGTATAATTGATGTTAATCATGAACCTAAACACTGTTAAGTTGTAATCACTATTTTTTATTGGTTGGGGAAAAGTTGTGGTGTCAGTGTCAAAGCTACATATACAAACTTGAGCAAATCACTTGACCTAACAGGTGTGATATAAGGTGTACCCGACAAATGATGTATCCCAACAATTTAGTTATAGGTTTACATCCTTTATGCTGGATCAATTTAGTTATAGGTTTACCTAACCAGCATTATTTATTTGACTGATTAGAAAGCGAATTGGCTATCTTCCCAATTGTTTTATGCGTTTCTCCAAATCCCACACAAATCCTAATCCCAGATGATTAACTCTAGAGGGAGGGAAATTGTGAAACCCACCGACACTAGAGGCATATATATTAATATCACTAGCATTTTGGGTTGTTATATATGGTCCCGAAGTCCTTTACTCATCCTTAATAGAAAAACTAATTTTCTATCTTACATGGTCCTTTTATAAGTTTGTATATGTGAGGTAAGTTGGACCCTTAGTCATATCATAAATCATAGTTCATAGATCATGAGATTTGAGGCGTGTGCTCTTTTGTTTAAATGTATTGAGGTTATAATAGTGATGTATGCATTGAGGCAGGTTTAATGTGTTACTCATGCATCGAACAAATATACTAGTTTGGGTCTCTATCAATACTAGTTTGGGAGAACATTTATGTGGGAAATGTTTCTACTTTAGAGGCCTTTCCTTTCCAGTTTCATCTCTCTAGTCTACGTTGCACAACTCACCATTAGCTGCTTTTATTCTATTTAGGGTCATTCTCTATATTGGGACTTTCATTTTAGTGTAGCTTTGAATGACAGTGAACTACAATCCATTTGGTTCCTAGTTAATTGTATATATCTCTTAGCCATCTATGATTGGAAAGTTGGACTCTGGATTTCTGTGGAAAGTATCTTGCATATCTTCTTTTCTGTTTCCAAGTCTTACTTCTAGTTTTCAAGATTTCTTCTGAGCGTCGACAAACCCATCTGGAAGCCTGAAGGTTCCTCCAAGGTCAAGTCTTTAGTTTGGTTGATGGGACTTAACAAGTTAATGCAAATCACTTGTTGCAATCTCATGGGCAATCCCGTCTCACTTTCTCTTGATATGTATGATGTGTGCACATCTAGTCTAGCTAAGAAAAGCACATCTCATGTTTTGCATTGCAAGGTGGTTACTTTCATTTTGAACAATTTTTTTGAGTATCAAGGTGCACTAGCTGTGTGTGAAGGCTAGAACAATTTTTTACAGTTAACTATAAAACATGTCACTGGTAGTTACTTAACTTTAAAGGCTCTAGTAAAAACATATAGAATAAAATCTTATGTGGGCCTTTTTAGCTATCCTTCAGTTTGTGTGGTTCAAACGTAATGCTTGTATTTTGAAGGGTGCTTCTACCCCTAAATCTTGATTTGATGGTCTTCTCATGGCTACTTCAAGAGAGCAACTACTTTGGATGGGCAAAATGATTAAATAGCCTTATTGCATTCTTCATTTTTTGGTACACTTATGTGTGTTTGTGTGTATATATTGCTTCTTCCCTATTGATTTTGGTTAGAAGCATCTGCATAATACTGCCTATGTTTGTTTTCCAGAAAACTACTAGAAGTGGTCTTGATATCTTACTTGGAGGAGTTTGTGCTTTAGCCGTGGTGGTTTTCTTCCGTTTTGTAAGTACTTTGTGTACCTTCCTTTTGCTTCCCCACATATTTTGTTAAATTTTATTCAGATTTGGTTATGTTTGGCTAGATTGAAACTTGACTATGCTTCTACCCAAGTCAAGTTTAATTGTCTCCTGTGAAAGATACCAGTGACCTAGTAAGAAACTTAGCTTGATAGATACGGTGTGTGCTCTTTTGTTTGTCTTCATTCAAACCAACTTTTGTAATCTAACACCACATGTATGATTTGTATGCAGTTGTCATTTACCTCTTTGCATCGTCATCCCCAGATTGCATTTACCAGTATTTTTTGTGATTGACCATCCTCTCAGGTACTTAAATGTAAACCAATTAAATATAGAATGCAAGTGATAGTCATTGATTGTGACTTATTCATTATGAGAATCTTAGAGAGTATATAAAGCAAGTGATAGTCATTGATTGTTTTGTCCACATCCCTTTTAACCCTTGCTTTATGTAAATCACTTGCATTGCATCAACATGATCGGATAATATTATATGTTCATTATAGGTTGTAGGCAAGCGAACTTTTTTCCCGTTTGCGTCGTCATCACGAGATTCATTGTTGGACATTTTAGACAGATCATCATCACAAGTGTGAATGTGTTTCATATTGTCGCGTACAATTTGTCTTATGACTGTTTGTAAAATATTTTTTATGTCAAGTATGCATGTTGCTTTTTCTATACAATTAATGTTCATTATGAGCGAACCTTAGTTTCCCATTTGAGATTCATTACACTGATTCTTCCGGATAGTTTGGATTAATCATTGTATTGATTCTTGAATTGTCCGTTTAGGCAGTTTGGGAAGACTCAATTTTTTATAGTATATTCATATGTATAGGTTGCATTTCTTTTCTTAAATTTGATGAAATTTCGGTACAATGCATTTTACTTTTTCTCCGGGTGCATACTTGACTGTGGTAGAACTCATGTCACCGCTTTCATGTCGTGTACTCGGGGACCAAAGTGAAATGCTGCCGAAATTTTGTCAAATTTAAGATAAGAAACACAACCTCAATATACTTGATGTGTTGCAAACACATCTTGTTTTTAATATAGTTTTAGGTTTTATTTTAGTCAAATACTTAGGAAATTAGTTTAGAATTAAGTAAATTGGTTACTTTATTGTTTTTAATCTTACTCAATACCATTTAAGCATTTGCAGGCCAAAAAGAGGAGCTCAAAAGCAAAGAAAGAAGAAAACAAGAACTGAAGTCCCGTGCTATCCGCGCCAGAGTTCGCGCTATCAGCGCCACATATTCGAGCAGTCCACGCGATCAGCGCGGGAATCCGCGCGGATCGCGCCATGAAGATCCTGTTTCCTGTTTTTAATTATCTGTTTCGAATTTCTGGAAAAGATTAGGCTTTCTTACTGTAATTAAATGATTTTATAAATATTAAGCCTCTGAACTGAGTGAAGGTATCTAGGAGCAGCCATTAGCACCTATCTTCATATTCTTACAATCCAAAACCCTAGAGAATCAAGAATAAAAGCAAGAATTGCAACAGAATTATGAATCAATCAACAGCTTTTGTGTTCTTGAGGCCTATGGCAGGCTAAACTCTTTATTGTAGGAAGGCCATGAACTGATGAGAACTCCTCTGTAATTGACTGGTATTGAAATAAATATATGTTTTGATTGTCTTATTCTTATCTGCTCTTCATTCTTACTCTTATTTGAAATTGATCACTTCAATTAAGTACTTAGGGTTAGGATTCGCAATGGGAACGTTGGGGTTCTAATTTCTGACCTGTTAAGAATAACCCTTGTTCATCACCTAGGAATAGGGATGCATGAGTGAAGAATTTATAATACGATCTTTTGAGTGCTTAAACTGATAGATTTCACTAAGGAATTAGGTTTTCAATTCAGGTTAAAGGGTTAATTCACTAAGGAATTAGGGATTAACTAATCTAGGAAAGACTTATTCTCTGAACAATCACAACAGGAACCCATATGATATATTCTCTAAATGCTTAATCTGACAGAATTCATAAAGGTTTACGGTTCTTGATCAAATTAAAGGGCTGAATCGCTAGTTATCTAGGTTTCACGAATATAGAAGAGATTTATCATATGTGCACATGAACTTAACAAACCAGTCAATTAAAAGAGGAGGAATCAGAAGGGATTGTGCCTGACTACAATTAATCGTCCATTGGTATTTTCCCTACATCAATTTACTGCATATTTCTTTAACTCTTGTCTTTTAATTATACAATCAACCAATTCAATCAACAACACTTTTCTGCGTATTTTCTGTTTTCTATTTCAATCATATTGGTTAACATTGTTGTGAAAATCACCCCAATCCCTGTGGAGAACGATACTCTACTTACCTAACTTTATTACTTGTAAACGATCGGTGCACTTGCCGTAATCGCACAACAATACTATAAAAATATATCTTCCTGAATGGGATAGGGTCATACCTTGAATGAAAACAAAGGTTTTCATGTATGGAATAACTTTGTGAGTATCACAGAGTTATTAGTTACATGGATCGAAGTTGGATGAATGCAAGTCGCATCACGGTTGAGTATGAGGAAGACGTTGAACATTTCTTGCAATTTGCATCCGAAAGAAGTCGATCGGATGGGAATGGAAAATATTTATGTCCCTGTATCAATTGTTTGAATGGAAGACGCCAACCACTAGACGACATACGGGAGCATCTTCTGTGCGATAGGATTAACAATACTTATACGACATGGATATGACATGGTGAATTGACAGACATGCAGAGGGTCTCGCAAACTGAACCACTTGATGTTGACATCGTAGATCGATTAGATGATATGATTCATGATGTGAGACATGAATCATTTAAACAAGCACATGCCCCAATGTATGATACGTTGGAAAGTGATTCGAAGAAGCCGTTGTATCCGGGGTGCAAAGAGTCATTGACATTGTTGTCCGCGGTGTTAAATCTGCTTAATTTCAAGGCTAGATATGGGTGGAGTGATAAAAGCTTTAGTTCACTGCTTGAGGTAGTTAAGGTCATGCTTCCAGAGGAAAACATGTTGCCAAGCAGTTACTATTTAGCGAAGAAGATACTTTGTCCGATGGGTATGGAGTATAAGAAAATACATGCATGTCCTAATGACTACATATTGTACAGAAATGAATTTGAACAAATGGATAAATGCCCCACGTGTGGGGTATCACGGTACAATTGTGGCAGTGATCAGAGTTCAAAGAAAGGCCCTCCCGTGAAGGTGTTGTGGTATCTTCTGATCATTCCAAGGTTTATGCGTCTTTTTACTAACGAAGATGACGCAAAAGACCTTACATGGCATGCAGAGGGAAGACATTGTGATGGAATGCTCCGATATCTGGTAGATTCAGTTCAGTGGAAGAAGATTGACCGTTTGTATCTGGAATTTGCCAAAGACCCAAGAAATCTCAGGCTTGCACTTGTCAGTGATGGAATGAATCCGCATGACAGTTTAAGTACTCAGCACAGTCCGTGGCTTGTTTTGCTAGTCATCTACGACCTGCCTCCTTAGTTGTGCATGAAGCGAAAATACATGATGTTGTCTATGATGATATCGGGCCCAAGACAGCTAGGAAATGACATTGATGTTTATCTTAGTCCCTTAATTGAGGACTTAAACTTATGGGACGAGGGGGTTGCCGTGTTTGATGGGTATCGAAAGGAGACATTCAAGTTGCGTGCAATGCTATTTTGTACCATTAATGATTTTCCAGCGTATGGGAATTTGAGCGGATACAGTGTAAAGGGTCATCATGCATGCCCTATCTGTGAGCAAGACACGAGTTACGTGCAACTTAAACATGGAAGAAAAATAGTTTACACTCGCCATCGACGTTTTTTGAAACCTTATCACCCATATTGGCGATTGAAAAAAGCATTTAATGGAAGTCAAGAGCATGAAATTGCATCGATTCCGTTAATCGGTGAGCAGGTTCTTGAGCGGGTTGAGGGCATCCATACTGTATTTTGAAAGACTCAAAAGAAGCAGAAATGTGATACTTGCATATGGAAGAAGAGGTTGATACTGTTTGATCTTCCATACTGGTTTGATCTAGATGTTAGACATTGTATCGATGTTATGCATGTGGAGAAAAATGTGTGTGACAGTGTGATCGGCACGTTGCTTAACATTCAAGGCAAGACAAAGGATGGTTTGAACACTCGTCAAGATCTTGCTGAGATAGGTATACGTGAGCAGTTACATCCTAGGTCCGATGGTAAGAAAATTTACTTGCCTCCAGCATGTCACACTTTGTCAAGAAATGAGAAGATAAGCTTCTGTTAGTGTATGCGCTGAGTGAAAGTGCCACAAGGATACTCTTCAAATATTAAGAGCCTTGTATAGATGAAAGATCTGAAACTAGTTAGCTTAAAGTCTCACGATTGCCATGTGTTGATGCAACAATTGTTTGTCGTGGCGATTCAAGACATTTTGCCTAACAAAGTGAGGCATGCTATAAGTCGCATGTGCTTTTTCTTCAATTCCATTTGTACCAAAGTCGTGGATTCGGAAAAGTTAGATTACTTGGAAGAAGAGGCGGCAATTATCTTGTGTCAGTTGGAGATGTATTTTCCTCCTTCATTTTTCGACATAATGGTTCACTTACTTGTTCATCTGGTCAGGGAAATTAAATTGTGTGGTCCCGTTTATTTACGGTGGATGTACCCGGTCAAGCGATACATGAAGATCTTGAAAGGGTATACAAAAAACCTATATCATCCTGAAGCATCCATAGTTAAAAGGTACATTGCAGAAGAAGCTGTAGAGTTTTGTTCAAAGTACCTTGAAAAGGCAAAACCTGTTGGGCTTCCGGAGTCGCGGCATGAGGACAGAGTGGGAGGAAAGGGTACACGAGGGCTGCATGTTATAACGCCCGCTTTGCATGAATTGCAACAAGCTCATTTGTATGTCCTGAATAACAGTAATGAAGTCCTGCCATACAATCTTTAATGAAGCATTAGTTAAGGAAAGTAATGCAAGAATGACAAAGAATAGGTTGTTGAAAGAGCATAACAAGACTTTCCTGAATTGGTTTAAAGATACAATCTTTAGTGATGAATCTTCATCTGAAACAATGAGGAAGTTAGCAGATGGACCTAAAAGAAATGTTAGGGGTACGATATTAACAAGTACTCGTTCTACACCAAACAACAAGATGACAAGAGCACAATGCAAAATAGTGGGGTCAACCTAAGGGCTGAGTTCCACCACTTCGCTTCTGTGCATGACCACAATCCACGTTTGGTGTGCTTGCCTTACTTTGGAGTCATTAATGACATCTGGGAGCTTAATTATGTTAGTTTCATTGTGGTAATTTTAAATGCAAGTGGGTTGATATCAAAAATAGTGTGCAAACCGAGGACTTGGGATTTACTTTGGTAGATCTGAAGAAGCTAGCTTATCAAGATGAACCTTTCATCATGGCTGAACAAGCTAAACAAGTGTTTTATGTTCAAGATTTGTGTGACGAAAGGTGGTCAGTGGTACTACACGAAAAAATCATTGGCATTAATGTTGACGATGATGACTCAACCTCCGATATAAGTGTCACTCAATTCTCAACACAAACCCCTAACATGATCAGGGAAGATGAGGTGGACGACGTTTATGCAAATCGTAATGATCATGATGAAGGAGAATTAATTAACATCACTTAATGTAATTTTTTTAAGCTCATTTGACTTGTACAATTTCATGATTAACCTAACTTGTCACTTAACTTTACTTATCTGTGTTTTTTTTTTTTTTACAGGATCATGACTACACCACCCAGCTCCCCTTCTCGTGCTGAGGCACCACATCCTCCTCCTGAGTCAGTAGCGGCTCATGCTGAGTCAGCACCTCCGCTTGAGTCAGGACCTTCGCCATCTACAGCGAAGAAGACGAGGAATGTAATACGGCTGAGGTCACTGGCTACTAGAGCTCCTGGTGCTGACAGACCGGTGGTCCATGTGGATCCTGTCATAGGGAAGGCTGATGGTCCTCAAGCAAAGAAATTGGCGACATATCTAGGGATTGTGGCTAAGGACAAGGTGGATGTCACCCTCCTAATTGGAAGGAAGTTCCTTCAGTGTAGAAGGACTTGATTTGGGAGGACATTTAGGTATATGTCATTCAAAGGTGTAATGTCGATTGTTGTAATTATACAATTAAAATGTTGTTCACGTTACTTTATAATTGACTTCCTTTTAATACAGGCTGAATTTGATATACCTGAAGCGTCTGACCATCAGACAAAGAAGAAGATTCTCCAGACCGTGGGAGAGCGCTGGAGCCAATTCAAATCAGATTTGACAATGAAATGGGTCCTCACAGAAGGCAAGGACAATGATGCCGATGTTATATGCGAAAAATACGGCATTAGTAAGGAACAGTGAACCTAATTCTGTGGTTCTCGGCGAGCAGCTTCCTAGGAGGTTAGTTGTTTTACAAAACCTTACAATTTCACAATTATGTAGTGAAACAGGTTAATTATTTGTAAACCTATGTGTGTAATTGTAACAGGATGTTAGAAAGAAGGCCCAGGCGATCTAGAAGTTGAACATCGCCCCTCATGTGTTGTCCCGCAGGGGTTATGTGTTGCTCGAGAAGAAATTGATGGAGGAAAAACGAAAAAAGCAATTGGAGGGAGCAACTCGTGATGACAGCACGAAGACCATCGTTCATCCTCCATCCCTTGTGCAACGACACGTGAAGTGGAAGTTGGCTCGCACCAAGAAAACCAGCCAAATGACTTCTGAGGCAGCACGTGAGATTGATGAGAGGATTGTAAGTCACAACAACAAACTGGTCCACCTTTAATGAATTTTTAACTCACAAATTACAAAACTCATGTTCAACTTATAAGTATGTAGGATTCCCTGGATAAGCAATCCACACAGGGTAGCTTTGTCCCCAGTGGATGTCAGGATGACCTGACTGCTGCCATTGGATGAACAGAGCACCCAGGCCGTGTCCGTGTTGCTGGCGTTGGTGTCACCATCACACAGTACTTCGGACCGGCCCCATCATCCTCTCGCAATTCCAAGTCATCAATGGCACCTAAAGACTTGTCTCGACTAAAAGAAAACATCAGGGAAGAGCTGGAGCAGTCGATCACTGATAGAATGACGCAGTCAATCACTGAGAAGGGCACCCAGCAGCTGATGATGTCCTTCAGCCAGCTACAGTCCCAGATGCACAGTCACAGATGCCTACTCAAGGAGCCATGCCGCCTCCAGAAGTCCAGACATGTCCTTATGGTGCCTGTGTCAGCACCAAGGGAGGCTGTGTCGATCCTTCCAGAAATGACCCTGACACCAGTGCATCTGACAGGCATGGGTTGTATGTCGACGACAATCTTCCCCGCCTGGTTGCTATTGGAAGACTTTATGAAGGATCGACAATCGTGCACAACATCCCTCTAAACAGTGATCAGGTCAAGGTGGGTGTTGAGGAAGTTCGAGATGCTGATGCTTGCGTCCTTGTACCCACTGATGAGGTTCAGTTAGTTGGGCAGGCCCTTAAGACCTTCCTTGCTTGGCCGACACATCTTGTACAACCTATTTTTAATAAGGTATTTCATTTCTGCCTTCTTTCTTCTCATTCTCCAGTACCTAACGTTACATAACACATTGTTCTATGTTCATGCATAATCGACTTTATTTATAAAACATTAGGCATATGAATGAGTTATGTCTGCAATCAGATCATCCCGATGTGTATGGATTCATCGAGCCACAGTCCATACAGAGATCTGGCCATTCTCAATTTGAATTGGAGGACTATGTCAAGAAGTGGATGCAGAGTTCACATAAAGATGTCTACCTTGCAGCGTACTTGAATGAGTAAGTAAAAATGTACAAATCAATTTGATTAGTGTATGTTGTATAATCATGTATTTTTCTCCAACGTAGTTCACATTGGCAACTAGTCGTCATATGTCCTAAGGCCAACGTTGTCATCTGGTTATGTTCGTTGCACAACAGGCCTAATAACTACCTGAAAAGAATTATTAACAGGTGGGTTTTAACTTTGTAACACATTTATGTTATTATTAATAACACATTAATATGTTAATTGTACAATATGCATGCATTTTTATCTTAAGCGGTGCTTTGAAGGCATTCCATGAGACTGAAGGAAATAAATCAAAGACTACTACTAAATGGATTGTGCTTAAAGTAAGTTTCTTAATAAATCATGGTTCATGTATTCAAAATAATCTTTATTACTATTTACACTAATTTTGCATTTAACTTTGACTATGTTATTGAATTTAGTGTAATAAGCAAAGAGGAAGCACTGAATGTGGGTATTATGTGATGCATTGGATGTGGACGATAGTCCAAGGAGGCTTCAGGGACTCATGGGACATGGTAATTGTCTAATTTAAAAAATGTGTGACTTGTTTTTGTTTTATACTTTTTAATTTATGTTTTATTATTTCATGCAGTATTTCACAGATGAAAGACCACTTGAACCCCAGACATTGAAGACTGTTAGGGTTGAATGGGCTAAATTTTATCTTAGACTTAAAGATCAAATATTAGGTTAGGTGGGTAAGGGATTGATTTGTAGACAATTGTATAAACATTAGGTTAGGAAATCATTTTAAATTTTATTGAAATTTTATTGAATTGTATTATGAAATTGGTTGCTTGGTCTGGGTCTGCATTTTCATTTACAGGTTGAAGAACTGCACTAATTAAAAAAATAGAAAAATATTAAAAAATTAAAAAACATCGATTTTCTTATGAAAACCGATGTTAGCGTATCATACAACATCGGTTTTCATTCAAAACCAATGTTGAACATCGGTTCTTATAAGAAAGCCGATGTGCCTATGTGTATAACAACATCGGTTTCCATTCGAAAACCGATGTTGTTACCTACATAGGGACATCGATTTTGATAAGAAAACCGATGTTGTATGATTAGTTAACATCAGTTTTCTTACCAAAACCGATGTTGTATTATAATCTTTTACATTTTTAGGTTATTATTTGTTACATATCGACATCGGTTGTCAATAAAAATCAATGTTGTGCAATTTCGTCAACATCAGTTTTGAAGATCGATGTTAACTTCCACACTTTCAACGTCGCCTGATACAACATCGGTTCAAAACCGATGTCGAAGGTCAAAATTAACCGATGTTGAATGCTTTATTTCTAGTAGTGTCTGTTAAAAACTGTCTTCTTAGGTATTAAAATAAATAAAAAAGAAAAAAATAAAAATAAACGAAGACGGTTTTTAAGGAAAATTGTCTTTATAACTCAACATACAAAGACGGTTATCTCTTAATAACCGTCTTTGTAGGTGTTACATTAAAAAATTTTACAAAGACGATTTTTATAACTGTCGTCGAAAGTACTAATTTTCAACGACATGTGCAACAATGACGATTCTACAACCGTCGTCATATGGGGTAAATAATCGTCGTTGTAGATCTCTGCTGTAGTAGTGATGTGGCTTATTTATTTAGTCTACTCCTTCTTTATGTCACCATTACAATCATGAATTGCATAGCGTTATTAGGTTCAATTAAAAATCAAAATTTCAGGAATATTAATCACTGTGAGATCCCTTTTAATAATTTCCTCCAATGGCCTTTGCACACATCCAAACCACCTTCCTTACATGATGTTATTAGGTTCGGTTAAAAATCAAATTTTAGGGAACATTAATTGTTGTGAGATCCCTTGTAATAATTTCCTCCATTGGTATTTGCATGTGTCCAAACCACTGTAGCTGCTTTTTTTTATCATTTTTTCCTTCATAGGTGTCAACACTATTTCCTCATTTATGGTCATGTTTTTTTCCTCTGACACTCAGATGTTTTTTTTTCAACAAATAGAGGGAAAATAAGCTTAAACTTGACCTGAGTTAAAATTTTGATCTATGTAGCTACAAGCCTATTTTAAGAACATAGTTTATAGTAATTTAAAGGTCATATGTGAGACTTATAAGATTAAATCTAACTTATTTATAGAATATAAATATATTTTTAAGATTTAATATAACATGCAGCATAGTCTATAATATAGTATAGTTTATAATATATGTAAAGGAATTATTAAAAGATTTAATCTTATCTATTTTATAAAAAAGATGCAGCTTAGTCTGTAGATTAGATAATAAACTCTGGTCAAACGGCTAATCTATTTTTACACTTTAAACACAACCTAATAGATTTTTGGCCGATGCATGACAAAAATAAATTTGGAGAAGAACTAAATGTGGTTCCCACAAACTAATAATACAATCTGGCTGTAAAAAAAATCAATCTTAAAATAATAAATTCTTAATTATGCTCCAAACGGGGCCCATGTCATTTATTAGCATTTTTTTTCCAAGTCAACAAAAAACATACTCAAGTCTCTTTTAATCCAATTTGATTCTAAGCAAATTGCAATCTTAGTCTCATCTCTTAGAATATATGCCCGATCACCTTTACATAATTTCATAGTGCCTACATAAGTTTTCCCTATGTAATTTACACGATTCTGAATATTTCCTTGTAAAAAATCCATTTGAACCGAAGTGCTCATCCTCCACTCATATAACATTTGAATCGAAGCTTTGAATTTTGAATTATGGGATAACTCATCCATTAATATTTTTTACCATATGTAGAATTGAGTTCAAATGTATTTAATTAATAGTTAAATATATATATATATATATCAGACTAAAATTAATATTATTTTATTGAATTTTACTTAATTATGTTTGGTGCATAATTTGGTAGATCATCATCCTCATACTCTTATGTGAGATTATCCAATTTTCATGTTTTGTGCAGCAATTTAAAGTAACTAAAAATATTCATAAAATAACAAAGAATATAGAGACATCATAGATTCCTATTTCCTTGGTATCCAAAATGTCATTGATCTTGCTTGCTGCATCTCAACTATGAATCCAAGATATTGGGGATATCTTGTGCGCTTGTGTATAGAGGTAAGATATTGGGGAAAACAATTTGATAGTCAAAGCAAACAAAACAAGCATTGAATTGTAATATATGGAAATAGCAGGAGCTAAAGAAAGTAGCAGTAATTATATAATATGACTCTCTCTGTTGCTCAGACATGAAGGGTCCACTCAAATCCCTTAAAGCTCAGCATGTCATGGAAGGTTACTTTTCCATTGCAATCGGAATCATAGACCTTGAAAATGACTAGAAAAAGAAGCAGAGTGAAATGATGATTTGGTTTGGCTGTGTTTGAATGGCTGTGCTTAAATCTTTTCTGATTTTTGTTGGCAGTATAATTATTGTGCGTGTCATGTTAGTTGTTGCTCTTGACATGATATGATTTTTATTTCATAGGATGAAGGAAGTGGACAAGATGGGTCAACATCAAGAAGAGGATCATCATTAGATAGTAATTTCCATGCAACTTGACATATGTTGCTTAATTCCTTTTGATATATACTGTTTGGATGTAATATATGTTTCAAACTTTTAATGGTTTGACTAATTAGATTTACTTACTTGAACACATTATACATGCACATTGTTTCAACTTGAAGCTTGCTATTACACTATGTTTTATGCATGTTGAAATTATGTTTTATAGTTTTATGCACATTGTTGCATAATAAATATGTTGAAATTATGCATGGCGGAAGGAAAAAACATAGGGGAAAGGATTGAAACTTGGCAATGGAAACCTTCATTGTTTTTTTTCTCTCTCTCAGATTATTGAGGCTATGTAATATGTGTGTCATATGACTTGTGTCACAATATCAGAAGGCATCCTTATATATAGTGTTGTATAAGGTGAAAATGAAATTTGGACATGAGGGAATTATATGCTTTTGATAACGAGGTTGATGTGGATCCTTCAACAAAGATTTTTGGTAGTTCTTGTCTTCTTGATATTGTGATATAGAAAATAAAATGGGTATGCAGCACGAGGGTATTTGTTTTGAAATAAAATAATAATTAGATCTCAAAATACTATTTAACATTTGAAGAGAGAGATAAATGAAAAAAAGAGTTTGTTAGTAATATAAAGTAATAAGAAATAAAGATAAAAAAATGAAAAATATTGATATAACGGGAAAAAAAATAAAGTTTCTAACAATCATGATTGTGGTTTTAAATTGGCGTAAAAAACAACTGATTTGATGTAAAGATGTTAGGTGACTAGGTTAGTGTAGAAGAAAGTTGATACTGGATAACTAAACATATAATTGTTCTGTTCTCATTTATTAAATTTAATTGATATTAGTATTATATTTGTTTTTTCCTCAATAATCTGAGAGAGAAACAAAAATTATTTCCTTTATATTTATTGTTTGAAGGGAATAATTTCAGCAATTGACTATTATTATTTTTTGGGCCTGCTTTAATGAATTGTCTTATATATTTTTTATTTTATTTTTGTAAATAACATGCTATTTAAATTAAATGCTCTGAAAGGTTTAATTTTACAATTTGATGTTGCTGATATTTGTCGGTTTGTAATTTTGATATGAATGGGTACAGGTGACTTAGAATATTGGCAGATTTTGTAATGCTATATCTATATTTTTGGCAGATTTGAGTTTTTTTTTTATATAAAAGACTGTTTTTGTCCTAAAAAATAGTAAAATGCACTTTGTGGCGGTTTTTAAACCGCTAGAAATATAAAATGTGAAAAAAATAAAAAAAAGTAAAAATAAATTTTGTGGTAGCTTTTAGCCACTACAATTTTTCTGGCATATTTACCAACGTTCCTCTAAAAGTCATCATAATTTTTTCTGACATTGTTACTTCTGACAGTCGATCTTGACCATCAGAAATTAATTTTGTGGCCGCTTTTAACCGTCAGAAATGGATTCTTTAGCCGTCACAAAAATATCAATTTTTTGTAGTGGTTAAATACATCTAAAAATACATTGTTTATGGGATATTTCTATCATGTATGTAGTTTTTTTGTACAATATCATTATTTTAAAGTTAAACATATAATATTTTAAAATAATTTATCATGTATATTTGGTGCATAAGTTAAACTTAAGTTATTTTTTTTATTAGTACAGGAAATTAAAAGCCCAAATTAGAAATTATTAGGAATTGTGACAGCTACATCTGCCATAATTGCAAGCCTTCCTCCAAAAGTAAGCTACATTTTCTTGAAATATATAAGTGTGTATGTTAGTAAACTCATATATATATATATATATATATATATATATATATATTCACACACACACACACACACACATTACTACAGGTGAGGCATTCAACGATGATTCTAAACACCATACGACGGTTGTAGAATCATTGTTGTTGCGCGTGTCGTTGAAAGCGGAATTTTCACCAATGGTTCAAAAAACCGTCTTCGTTGATTTTTTTTAACACCTACGAATACAGTTTTTACTTAAAAATCGTCTTCGTTTATCCTTTTTTTAAAAAAAAACCTACGAAGTAAAAACCGTATTCGTTTGTGTGCATATGAACTTAAAAACCGTCTTCTTTTATCCTTTTTTTTAAATAAAAAATCTAAGAAGACGGTTTTAAAGTAAAAACTGTCTTCGTTTGTGTACATATGAAGACGATTTTTACTTAAAAACTGTCTTTGTTTATCTTTTTTTTTTTAAAAAAAAAATCTATGAAGGTTTTTAAGTAAAAATCGTCTTCATATGTGTACATACGAAGACGATTTTACTTAAAAACCATCTTCGTTTTTCCTTTTTTTTAAAATAAACCTACGAAGACCGTTTTTAAGTAAAAATCGTCTTTGTTTATCCTTTTTTAAAAAAATATTAAAAAATGCTACTTACAAAAGTAATTTCTATTAAAATTTCTCGTAAATAATTAATTTGATATTATAATTATTAACTCACTTCATTGACTAGAACACTAAGTAGAATATGAGAAATATTATCATTTTCTAATTCAAAAACTTAACTAAAATATTAATATAGTTAAAATTAAACGATATAGTTACTTAGAATAATTATAATAATGGATCAATAAGATTATAAATTGATAATAATTTATTTTAAAGTGACGTAACAAATTGGAAAAAAAATGACCATAAAATTTATCACATAAACCCCTAACAAGTTAAATTTTTTAATGTTATAAAGAGTTTATTTAGGACACTACGTAAATGTGTCCTACACATATTAGCATATTATAATAATGGATATATACTAGAGTAATTCCAAATTTTTAGAAATAGTAATACAAATATAGTCCAGTTATGTTGTAAAGATACAATATTTGATTAGAATTCAATGTAGAAAGCAAAGGTCCACCTATTTTTACGAAACCCAATTAGTGGAACCTACCATCATGCCATCATGTGATTTCATTCCATCACTTTACATTAGTCCAAACATAGTCTAGGTAAAGATACAAAATGGAAGTGTAAAAGAAACACTCAAGCTATCATACGGTCATTGATCTACATCCACCCCCTGCCATTTTATAATGATTCACCTAGAACCTATGACTACATAATTATCAACTTAACAGCAGGGCAAGAGAAAAAAGATATCATATTTTACAAGTGCAATATTAGGATCCCTAAGACCCTAATGGTGCAAACATAAATCATACAAAAAGGCCAAGATATTTTATTTTAGTTTTAGAGGAAATTACTGGTGACAAATGAACTAACCTTGGCCAGCTTTTCATGCAAACCAGAAGCAATTACCTTTCCCGAGACTAGTTGTCCATATAAACTTTGCTCAACCTTCTTATTGCCTACAATAATGACCTTTATGCTTTGATGGGCACAAAGCTTTTCCATTATGAACCTAAAATTTTATCAAGCACAAGGCAAAAGGGAGAAATATTAGTGTGCTCACATTATCCAGGGAATAAAAAAGTGGAAGCTACACAAGGCAAAAGGCTTAAAAATTGTGTTAGTAACTAAAAAGAAAAGCTTGAGGGTGGCAGCATCACCTTGATCCTAAATTCTAATTGCTCTATCTATCTATCTCTTAACTGGAATCTAGCTAAATGTCATAAGGCTTAATAACTCTTCCTCTATATGGCCCAAAAGCATTTAAACTAATTAACTAATAGGACCAATTTAAAAAATTACACAAAATAGGTCATATAAAATGTCCTCTAACTCTGAGTATATATATAAAAAATAAGTTGACACTACTAGAAAACAAGTTTTTTACGACGCGCGTTCTATGACGGTTGTAGAAAAACCGTCATCATTTTAAACGCGGTGTCATTTTTGTAAATAATTACAACATTTTAAAGACGATTATTTAAAAATCGTCTTTAAAATATGCTTTCCAATACGGTTTTGATAAAAACTGTCCTTGAACTCAACGAGTCTTCAGTGATTTTATATTTTTCGTACAGGTCAAAACTTTTCCATTCTCTCTCTCTCGCGCCTGTTCGTCTCCTGGTCTTCACATACCCAAACCCCTTCTCCGTCGAAAGAAGTTGTTCACGGAACTCACCACAAGAGTGGAGGCATGGTGGCTTAAATGGAACACACGTTCCATTTAATTAATGTAGTATCGGGACCGGGCGAACCCTGTTGTGGCAAAATCGTCGACTCAGTGTGAGTTAGGGCTAGATGCGTCCATCAGGTCAGTGAACCAGGCCACCGCTGTCAGCACGGATCTTGAGAAGGAGGAGGAGCCACGCGTGAACGGGGTTTAATCTTGTCCATCAGAAAGCGACAATGATTTACGACGTTAACTCTCCCATTTTTCGATTCTTCCTCAGCCAAATGGGAGGCTCCTCTGATAAGAGGTTTATGTTTTCTCTCTTTCACTCTATGAATTATGTGGGTATTTTGAAGTTTTCATCTTTTTTTATCTGCCTTTGATTTTGTGGATTACACATTTAATTGTTTGTGTGAAGTTATGCTTTTTAATGTTGGGGGTAATGTTCAGCGTCCTTTTTTCCCTGTAATTCGTTGGATGGTGTTTTTTTTTGTTTTCTTTTTGGGTTAAGAACTGAAGATTATATAGTCTTGCTGAAGACAATAGGGTGAATGATGCTATTTTTTCTTGAATTTCAAATTTGGCATAATAGATTTTTTAACTATATATTTGTTTTTAGTTTCTGTGTATTGCCTATGCTTCTCGAGACTTGCCCTTAAAATAATAAAAGAAGAAAGAACACAGACGCACTTAGACATGCTCTATGGGACAGCTTGTCGTGTTTGGGAAGAGTTGGGCCTTGTAGCTTTCATTACTTATAAATCTGTAAAATATAGAATAGATATATAATTGAGTGTTTATATATGTTTTATAAGAGGGTTTATAATTAGTCATATATATGAGTGTTTTGAGCATAACAACTTAAGTGATATAGATTTTTCTGTTTGGCATAGATATACAAGTTGATTTTTTGGCTGGAGTTATAAGTTAGAACATTAATTGGAGCTTCTTCTTGTAGGAGCACTTGGGTTTGTATAAGTGTTTTGAGCATAACAACTTAAGTTTTTGTTTTATATTTTTTGTTCAAAAAAATTTCTGATTGAAATGTTTCATTTCATTATATTTTAAATTATTATTATTGAAGGAGAACGTGGTGGATTGCAGGGGAAGGAAAAGGGTGCTGAAAATTTTGTGTACAAATAGATTACCATGTTTGCGAGTTGCGACATATCGCTGCTACAGTTTGAAAACTTAGTCTAATTACCTCTATGTATGGTCAAAAGTATGACTTTTTCTCACTTCTATTCAAGCTTTGCTTGTTGGTAGACCCAGTTACCCCTTGGTTGCTATAGTGATCAACATTAAACAGGAAATTTCTAATGGGTTTAATGATTTATCTTTTGGATTTTTTTTCAAAGAATAATGAACATATTTTCATGTCTTAATTCTTATGCATGTCACAGTTTTTATATACATATTAACAAGTTTTTCGTTATTTCAGATTATGCAGGTAGATTGCTGGATAGGCCAATAAGTATTGAACTAGGATCCAATTTGTTACGGATATTTTATATTGGGCAAAAAGGCAAAAAGGCCCAATGCAGCTGGGAAGGAGTTATTTACGGAAAGATTAAGAATGATCGAAATCCTAAATAAACACAGAATCAAGAAAGATTGGGAGGATTATTTCTTCATTGAATATCTAGAATATTTGTTTATCTTTTGGAAGATCACGTTCAAGAATTGGTAGAGTTTCCTTATTTTTCCACAGGTCAGTAAGCATAAATAGCCATTCACACCAACGGTGCAAGGTACACACATACTGTTACTCTCTCTTTTGCATTCTCACAGTGCACACACCCCACGTCCAATTTGTGGTTCGTTTGTGCTGTGATCGTCTTCCTGGAGTTGTTCTCATCTTCATAAACACCTTCAGAGGAGAAAGTTTGATCCTATATTGATTTCTGGCATATTGCTGGAATTCCGTTTTCAAGGAACGGAACATTGGCGCCGTCTGTGGGGAACGTTAAACTTCGACTCCCACCATGGTAAATACAAGAAGACAACAGCATGAAGACCCACCCGTGCTCAGGAGGTCGCTCTCCGTCCGGGTGGAAGACGCACTGACAGATACTGCGTCGTCTCGGGTGCAGAATAATCCGCTCCCTTTGCCAGCAGATTTGGGGAACCCACTCCCCGCGCCGGCAGAGGTGGAGCACGAGTCGATGCAACGCCTCACTAACAACGCGCTGCAATCCATTTTGACACGGATTGAACAACTTGAACGTCGGCACGCTCTTCAGCGTCAGGAAGATATGAATCTTGTCATTGCACAGCTAGATGACCGTTGCGCAAGATGGAAACGGGAGGTGGAACAGCGCCTCGACCGCATGGAGATCTCGGCACCTGATCTAGGGGCCGGGGCACCCGCGCAGAACTTTCGCTGTGAACTGGGGGAAACATCTCGTCGGCCGGAACTTGGCCCAGAACAGCCCGACGAGCCGTGGAGGGCCGAGATACCTCGTCAGGCCGTCGTCAGGAGCATCTCGGCTAGAGCAGGAGGAGAGGTATACAGAAGGAAATATCGACGCGGACAGCATAATGATAGCCCGTTTGTGGATGACATCGTTAATGCTCAGTTCATTGAAGATTTTGACGGATCTTTTCTGTCCAAATATGATGGCAGTCAAGATCAGCAGGTACACATTGATGAGTTCGACATGCAAATGTGTATGAGGGGGATTGATGAGCCGATAATTTCTCGGATCTTTGTTACCACCCTGACCGGCGCTGCCCAGACTTGGTTCCACACACTGCCATCCCGGTCAATCTGAAATTTTGAAGACTTTGGACAAAGGTTTTTGCTCAACTTTGCAGCAAGCAAGAAACAGCCGAAATCCGAGTTCGTCATGGGGAAGATCCGCCAGCATCCAGGGGAGACATTGCAAAGCTATTTGGACCGATTTAAGGAGGCTGGCTTGCAAGTGCAGGGCCTGGAGGAGAAGGTGCATGTTCACTTGTTGTCGGCCGGACTTAATGGATCATCTCGGCTGGCTAAATCTATTTACAAGGACCTAGTTAAGACTTTGCTGGAGTTCAGAATCCGATCAAAAAAGTACCTGGAGTTAGAACAAATGGAGATTGCTAATAATGCTCCCAAAAGGAAGGGATCTCCACCGAAACATCGCCCACACCTCGGAAACGTTCCCCTCATCAGGAACCAGGAGGTCGGCCATAAGCCGGGACGACATGAGACCATGTATGACAGGTACACCCCGCTGAACATTTCCCGAGCACAAGTATGGAGGGAAGTGGCTTCAACCGAGATGAAGAAAGTAGACCGACCCCGGCCCATGTTCAAGAAGGCCGGCCTTGACCATTCTCGCTTTTGCGAGTTCCACAATGGTCCGGGGCACACCACCGACCAATGCTGGGACTTGCGAGATGCTATAGAGAAATTCATCTGGGAAGGCAAGTTGAGGCGATATGTTATCAAGACTCAGGGGCAACAGGGGAAACGTAAGGGCAATCCCAATGAAGATCAGAAAGGCCGAGATGAGAAGAGGAAGAAAACAGATGAGGAGGAGTTCCCAGAGCCGGAGTTTGAATGCAATGTAATTACTGGTGCCATGGGAGGAGGGGGTGACACGGCCAATCAGCGACGCAAATACCTCAGGGAGGTTCTGACAGTAAGGGAGCAGCCCAAGTTCAAGACTATCAGTGCCGAGAAAGAGCCCCCCTTGCTCTATTTTACAAAGGAAGACCTGGCGGACGTGATACCTAGACATGAGGACGGCCTGGTCATAACCGACACTATAGCCAACCACCGGGTTAAAAAGATATTTGTTGATAACGGCAGTTGTGCTGACATCATATCTTGGGCGGCATTCAGAAAGATGAATTTGGATGAAGAAGATCTGAAGCCATGTCAAACAGTGTTATCGGGCTTCAATGTCGAAAATACCGCACTCAGAGACTCACGTTGGGGACAAAAGAAGGTTTCAAGTCGGAAAGAGTCAAGTTCATAGTGGGGGAGTTTCCTTCCCCATACAATGTGATTCTTGGAAGGCCCACACTCCATAAGTGGGATATATTGATGTCCACCAAGCACCAGAAGATGAAGCTGATAGAAAGTAATGGCAAGGTGATCACTATTTGTGGAGATCAGAGGGAGTCTCGCCAGTGTTACTTCAATGCTGTAAGGGAAAGTCGAGCTGGCCCTTCATCAATTAGGACTTGCCAGAAGGGCCGAGAAGGATCCGACATAACGGATAGAAAGAAAGTAAAACCCAAAAACCTGGTAGAACTTGACGTGAGAGAAAAGATGGAGGGTGAAGAATGGAGGCCCGAACCTGCCGATGAACTTGTAGATATCCAGATCGGCCCAAATGCTACCCAAGTCACCAACATTAGGATGATAGCAGATCCAGTTGCACGGGCCGAGTTGACAAAATGTCTCCGAGATAACCGAGATGTTTTTGCATGGAAGGCTTCAGAAATCCCGGGAATAGATCCCGCATTTTGTTGCCACAGATTATCTATGTATCCTGGCGCAAAACCAGTGGCTCAGAAGAAAAGAAATCTCAGCCCAGATCGGAAGCAAGCATTGGAAAAACACATCAGGGAGCTATTGGATGCCGGGTTTGTACAGGAAATCTAGTATACTACCTAGCTGTCCGATGTGGTGATGGTTAAGAAGCCCAGCGGCAAGTGACGAGTATGTGTTGATTATACAGATGTCAATAAAGTTTGTCCCAAAGATTCTTATCCACTGTCGAGCATAGACCAGCTTGTGGATAACTCTGTCGGGTACAAGCTACTGTCTTTCATAGACGCATATTCTGGGTATAATCAGATTCCAATGTATCCAGGAGATCGGGAGAAGACGGCCTTCAGGGGAGGAGAAGCCAATTATTGTTATAATGTGATGCCCTTTGGCTTGAAGAATGCCGGGGCCACTTACCAGCGCATGATGAACAAGGTTTTCGCCCAGCAGCTTGGCCGGAATATAGAGGTGTACATTGATGATATGATTGTTAAGACAGCCTCAGATGGTGATCACGTCCGAGATCTACATGAGACTTTTTGCAGACTAAGAGAAAATAACATCCGGCTAAACCGCTCAAATGTGCCTTTGGAGTAACGGCGGGGAAATTCCTGGGCTTCATGTTGACTTATAGAGGTATTGAAGTTAACCCGGACAAGTGTGAAGCAGTCCTGAACATGAAGTTCCCGGCAACTAAAAAGGAGGTACAACAGCTGATTGGTAGGCTGGCAGCGTTGACAAGATTTCTCCCTAAGTCAGCAGAAAAGGCCCTTCCCTTTTTCCGGTTGCTAAAGAAGGAAGCCCGAGTTGGATGGAGCCCGGAATGTGAGGCTACCTTTCAGGACATCAAGAAGTGTCTTTCCTCACCGCCGGTGTTGTCTAAACCGGAACCTGGCGAAACACTTATTCTATACTTGTCTGTGGGCGAGGAGGTGGTGAGTGCCGTGTTGGTTAGGGAGACCGGCAAGACTCAGCTACCTGTATATTTCATAAGCCGAGCATTGAAGTGCTCGGAGTTGAGGTATCAGAAGTTGGAGAAGGTAGCTTTTGCACTTTTAGTGGCGGCTAAAAGACTGCGTCCATATTTCCAAGGCCACACTATTACAGTACGTACCGACCGGCCGATCCAGCAAGTTCTTCACAAACCGGACTTAGCAGGAAGAATGATGAACTAGGCAATACAGTTGTCCGAGTTTGATTTAAAATACGAGGCCTGATATGCTATCAAAGCCCAAGCTTTGGCCGACTTCTTGGTTGAACTCACCCCATCAACCTCGGCCAATGAGGAATGGACCCTTTTTGTGGACGGATCGTCCAACACCAAGGGGAGTGGAGCAGGAATCATAGTAGAAAATCCACAAGGAATATCAATAGAGCAGTCTCTGCGACTTAATTTCTCGACATCAAATAATCAGGCCGAGTACGAGGCCTTAATAGCAGGATTGATCTCGGCCAAGGAGCAAGAAGCCCAGAAGGTGAAAGTTTTCATAGATTCACAGCTCGTAGCAGCTCAGATTGAAGGTAGATATCAGGCCAAGGGTCCCTTATTGATCAAGTACTTGGCTAGAGTCAGGGAGATCATCGCCGAGTTTGATGAAGTCACCATCTCCCATATCCCCCGAGAAGAAAACATGAGGGTCGATATATTGTCTAAGCTGGCAAGCACCAAGGGCGCGGGCAACCATAGAACAGTCATCCAGCAGAAGCTGGCTTATCCCACTTGCATCATGATGATATCGACCGAGTCTGATTGGAGGCAGCCTATTATTAGATACTTGGAGTAGGGAATAATCCCAGATGATGACGCCGAGGCCAAAAAGTTAATCCGAGATGCCGTTCTATATACCACCCTAGAGGGCGAGCTGTATCACAAGGGTCCACACACCCCCATGTTGCTTTGCGTTGGACCTGACCGAGCAGAATATATCTTGGCCGAGATACATGAGGGCATCAACGGCCAACACATGGGGGCTAAGGCATTGGCAGTAAAAGCTATTCGGGCCGGATACTTTTGGCCGACTATGAAGGCGGATGCCCAGGATCACGTGAAGAAATGTGAAAGTTGTCAAAAGCAAGCTAAGATAATATGGTCCCCCCCGTCCGAGCTGATAACTATCACCTCTCCCTGGCCTTTCTACAAATGGGGGATGGATCTGTTGGGTCCTTTCAAAGCTGTCGAGGGTCAGCTGAAATGGCTCATTGTAGCAGTTGATTATTTCACAAAGTGGATAGAAGCAGAGCCATTGGCCACCATTACTTCAGCCCGAGTCCAAAATTTTTTTGAAAGAAACATCATTTCCAGATTTGGGATCCCGGCCGAAATCATCACGGGTAATAGAACTCAGTTCACCGATAAGAAGTTCAGAGAAATGATGGCTAGCTTCCATGTCAAGCACCATTTCGCTTCCGTGGAGCACCCACAATCTAACGGCCAGGTTGAGGCTACTAATAACGTTATCTTGGAGAGACTCAGAAAAAGAATGCATGATGCCGGGGGCAGCTGGGTGGAACAGCTGTACTATGTTCTATGGGCGCATAGGACCACTGTTCAAACATCTACTCAAGAGACACCATTCAGAATGACATACGGGTGTGAGGCAATGATTCCGGTTGAGATCGGACAGCCCTCCTGGAGGAGAATGACGATACTCAAAGAAGGAGAGGAAGTTAACAATGCGGCCTTGATCACCGAGCTGGAGTTGATAGATGAAACCCGAGCTCAAGCACATATCCGAGATGTAGCCACAAAACAGTTGGTGGCCAGGAGATTCAACAGGAAGATCAGGCCGAGATCCTTCAAAAAAGGTGATTTGGTCTTAAGAAGAGCAGACATCGGCAATAAGAATGCTCAGGATGGAAAGCTGGCGGCTAACTGGGAAGGGCCATACCGAGTTGCTCAGGATCTCGGCCATGGGGCATATATGTTAGAAACATTGGATAAGAGGGCAATCAAATGTACATGGAATGCCGACAAGCTGAAGACATATTATAGTTGATTATATTTTTTTTGTGTTTTCCGTTAATTGAGAAAAGTGGCGGCCAACGGCTTAGACACCCCCACTTCATGTAATCTCTTTCATCGGAATCATAGAAACGAATAAAGTTGATATTTATGAATAAATAAGTCATGAATTGACAGTTTCTTTTGAAAAATATTTCAATATCTATAAGTCATACAATGACTATAAGCTTTCTAAGCAACATTTATATATCGTTCCTTGCGGATCCAAGGTGTTTCCGAACCCTGATCAGGTCGGCACGGTCCAAAGAGGCCGTGATACGCCAAAGATAACTAGGGATAAACAAAAACCGAGATACCTCGTGTAAATCGGCCGATATTATGCTTGGCCGTTGGAGCCAAACGAATATTCAAATGCGCATACTTAAAAAATTTGTTGACAAGAATATGGGAAATAAATATATTTTCCAAAAATATACGAATTGTTTAAAGAACAAAGAAATTGTTCAGAATAAAAATAAAAATTACATATTAAAATCGGCATCCCGGCTCTTCAAGCACCACCAATAGGAGCCGAGTCCTCTTCAACCCCGGCCTCGGGAAGATCCTCGGCCTCAACAACAGAATCCTCTTGTTCGAAGTAAGGGACGACCGTACCATCTCGGACAAAAGATTGAAAGTGCAGCCCCTCAGTGTTCAGAGTGATCCCGGGGTTAAGCCATTGGATCTGGGCGACGGCGTTGTTGAAGGAGTCCTCGGCCGCCGATGACAGTGAATCCTGCAAGTCGGCCACATCCTTCTCGGCCACTAAAAGCTTGGACTTAGCATCCCTTGCCTCGGCCTCAGCACACTCGAACAAGGTTTTCACCTCATTCAGGTTTTGGGTCATAAGGGAGGCTTTAGCAAGGGCCTGCTCGGTCTCAAAGCGGGCAGCCAGAAGATCCCGCTCAAACTCTGCTCGAGCAAGCCGCAAATCTTCCGCAGCTTTAGCCAAGTCTCCCTCGGCCTTTTGAAGCTTAACGCCAGCAGCAGCAAGCTCCTCCTTACTCTTGTTGCACCTCTCCTTGGTGACAACAAGGCAATCTATAAGTGAAGCCGTTTGATAAGTGTGCAGCTGCATCTGCTGGAGCAGACGGACATCAGCCTCAGAAAGCTGAGTAGAGTCGGCGAATCGCCTGGGGGCTTGGATGAAGGGGAAGAGCTCCTCGGCCCCCCATTCCCATAAATGGCCGAGTTCCAACTTTGAAGCATCAGGAAGCACGGCGGACGAGTACTCGGCGGACGGGGGAGGAGTTACCGAAACAGGAGGAGGAGCAGGGGCTTCTGCAGGAGGTGGAGACAGGAACGGCCATTACTGCAGAGGTGGTGGTCGCCTCAGTGGCCGACTTGGTCACCTTCCTCCTTTTGAGGTTTTTGAAGAAGGAGGGGGCTGTGTTGGCGGCAGGAGGAGGCCGTGGGGCACCAGAAGTCTTGCAGGACCGAGGGTGTAGGTCACCGGATTGATCTTCCATCTCGACAGCTGCAAAGCAAAATAAAAGACCAAGTAAATTAGTAGTACCGAGAATATAAGAATAGAAAATATATATATTTTAAAATAGACTAACATTCAGGAAGAGCCGGGGGAATTTCACATAAACCCTGGCTTTCTCGGAAGGCATCAATCTGGATGACCGAGAAAGCATCCTCGTCCGACAACCCGGTCTCATCCTGATAATAATAGGAAGGGTGGATATCGTGATGGGCACGGGACCAATAAAGTGGAAATTTCCACCTCACCCCGGCGGATTCCGGCCCTTGAAGGAAGAAAGGTTGTTCACCAGGCTTTGCACTAACTTTAAAATAATTATTTTTGAACCTTTTAAAGGAATCAGCAAAAAGGGGAAAAAGATTGCGTTTAGGGCGACTCCTTAAGGAAGTCCAACCTTTTCGGCTTGAAGGCTCTCGGCCAGAACCACTGGTCTGAGCAAAAAAATAATACATAAAAACAGGAACTGTACACGGAATTCCTAAGTTAATACACAAATCCTCGAAGGATTTGATGAAAGCCCAACCATTCGGATGAAGCTGTGAAGGAGCTAAGGATAAATGTTTCAAAAGCTTCATCTCGAACTCAGAAAAAGGAAAATGAATACCCAAGCGGGTGATCACATCAGCACAGAAAAAGAAAAAGCTGGATTCGCCCTGCTCGGCACTAGAGCAGATCGACACATGAGAGCCGGGATGGCGAATTGAGAATCCCTCTTGATTCCCTACAGGGAGGGCAGCTATGCCCTCCAGACTCATGGACGACGAGGTGTTAAGAACCTCAAAAGTTACCCACGGAAATTAGGCTATCAGATGGGGAAAGAGGTTGTCGGCACGAGAACCGCTTGACCGAGATTCCTCAACGATTTCCACAGAAGGGACTTCCATGATGACCTACGATTAAATCAAAAAAGGAAAAATAATCAGTAAAAATGCCTAGAAAACCAACGACAAGTTGTGAAGTATTAGCCAATGCCGAGATACTTTCAGCTTGCACCTCGGCTCTGGGCTGGGGCGGAGGGGGGCTGACGGCTACGGGGTTATACCGGCATGCGTCTAGCACATCATCGGCATCTTTATCCAAACCCGAACTGGCCAGATACAGGAACCTATCCATGCATCTTGTGCACGGATCATACCAGATTTCAGGAAGAGTTTCTAGGGGACATGGCCTCGAAGGAGGAATGGAAGGTGTCACAAGACGGCCCCTGCCTTCCCTAGTGGATTTGACACTAGAATTTGATAGTACTCTAGCGGAAGGAACTTTAGCGGTTTTGGAAGAAGGGGTGCGACCTTTGGACGCACCAATGGTCTTTATACCAGAACTTATGTCGGTCTTAGAAGAAGAATCAGAAGGTGGAGGTTTTTTAACTAAGGGATTTTTTAAGGTATTGGAACCACCACTAGGGTTTCGAAGGAAGCGTTTGGTTTTATCCTCCTCACTGAGGGGCTTACAAAAGAACCAAAAGGCCACACCAGGAGAGACTCTCTCGGCAATATGAGCCTCTTCTTCAGGAGTAAGTTTCACCATTACGAGATTGAGAAATTTTCGAAAGGGGGAACAAGGGATGAAGATGAACAGATGAATGGGAATAAGAAAAAGGCAGAAACCCAGAGAAGGAAGTCCAAAAGGAATGGATATCACCAAGAAGAAAAACAAAAAGGATAGAGAAGAAAAGAAGCAATACAGAATCACGAAGTAAAAATAGAAGAAAGAATGAGATACCTGGATTGAAGAACTTTGAAAAAGGAAAGCTGAGGTACCAAATGCTTGGGCAAAGAGAAAATTGCTAGAACGAAAGCAAGCAACAGGAGGGAAATGAGCCAAAGTTTTGAGAAAGTGGGGGTAAAAGACAAGGCGTAGGCTACAAGAGTGGAAAGAAACCGCCGAAACCCACGAAATTAAAAAATGGTAACCGTCGAAATTGGAAATTAAAAAATAATAACTGACAAACGTGCTTAATTACTGGGGCAATTATGGCTAGTTATCTAAGAGACAAGGGCAAAATAGACTTATGACAAAGGATGGTCATGATTAGAACGTGCAAAGAAATGGCAGAGCATTAAATGCTAGGGAGGCACGTCATTTCACATGTCCAAACGACAGCAAAAAAACTTCATTGCCTTGGAACTTGGAATCAAGAGAAGGAGGTCGGCTCACCAGGAAAAACGTTTCATTATCTTGGCCAAAATCGGAAAAAGAGCTCGGCTTCGCAGAAGAAAATGTTTCATCATCTTGGCCGAAGACGGAAAAAGAGATCGGCTCATGGAGAAACAAGCAGTCATAAAATCCGAGTTCTATAAAGAGACGACTGATGTGTTGCAAACACATCTTGTTTTTAATATAGTTTTAGGTTTTATTTTAGTCAAATACTTAGGAAATTAGTTTAGAATGAAGTAAAGTTGTTAATTTATTGTTTTTAATCTTACTCAATACTATTTAAGCAATTGCAGGCCAAAAAGAGGAGCTCAAGAGCAAAGAAAGAAGATGTAACACCCCCTTCTCAATGAGGGTCATTACCAAGCATAACCACAACACATAGATAATTAATCAGAGTTTAAGCAGTTTGGAAGCACATATATAAAAATGACATCAACAAGTGTCATCATCAGATACACTGTACATATCATATAGTGAATATACATAATCTCTGTTTAGATACAAAACTGTACAAATATCCCCTCAGGGTATAACAAAATCAAAACCAAAGGCTAAGTACAAAACATCAGAGCCACATGCTCTTATCATCTAGCCTAAGGTATACACACACAGCTATCCCTGCATAGGCTTCTTGCCTTGGGATCTATCTGCTCCCCCTGAGGTATCACCTGCATCATAAATCCCACAAACGGGGTGAGATATAAAATCTCAGTAAACTCAGGGTCCTTGAAGGTATTTCCTTCCCCTGGTTCACTGACAACACATATATCTATCAACCACAATCATAA
>PYAF01004234.1:9213-63234 GCA_007407185.1 Glycine tomentella | reverse complement strand
CTAGTGATCAAGTAGGATCAAGCATTAAGCACAGAATAAAATTACCAATAATAAATAGAAAAGACTTATGCATAAATAAATATTAAAAGAGATACTTAAAAGTAGAAGATTACATCCAATCCATAAGAGAAACTAACCAAGCATGGAGAGAACCTCCTTAAGAGAAGAATTGATGAAGGGCCCCATCACCGCTTCTTTCTGGCAGAGTCTCCACACTAAATTTCACTTCTCTCACTTTCCTAACCTACCTAATACTAATATTTAAGAACCTAAACTAAAGAAAAAGCTTAAGAAACAAAGGAAAGAGAAGAATGGAGGTTGAGAGGAATGAATTTTGGCCTTGGGGGTGCTTGGGTATTTATAGGGGGTAGCCTGGTCGAGTTTGGTCGCCCAAGCGACCAATTCCTTCATGAAATACTCGCTTGGGCGAGTTAAATGCAACTTGCAGCCCACTTGCACGTCCACTTGGCCTTTTAGTGGCCCATTTGCTGATGTTTGCTCGCCCAGGCGAGCAAAATACACTATATTCACTCGCTTGGGCAAGTTAAAGTGTTTCCAGAAGGGTCTTTGGGCCTGATTTGCTTTCTGCACCCCTAGTTTTGCTGTTATGAGTCATTTTTGGGTCTGATTTGCTTTCTGTACCTCCTGGTCTGCTATGTAAGCCCTCCTTGCTTGCTTTGCTTATTCGGAAGCCTCGGAAATCCACGGAATCTATCAAAATACAAAGCACGATTGGATTAATCTTCCAAAATATAAAAACTACATTCATACAAGTAATAAATATAATTTAACTAGGTTTAGGGCAAGTTGATAGATAAAGCTAATGAAATCAAAAGATAAGTGCCATCATTAAAGCATGATTTTAACTGAAATATGGCGCTTATCAAAATGAAAGGATGAAAGGGATGTGGGAGATGCTTCACGTGAAGTGTTAGTGGGAGGAATGTCTTAAAAGTGATTTTCAAGCAAGGTCCCCACCACCCCTTTATATAGCACTTGGAAAATAACTAATTATTCAAGGACATATTTGCCCTTCTAACTAATTTAGTTTCATTCTAGCTTAGTTTCTCCTTGTTTCATTAAATCCTAACTTAGTTTATGCTTATCCCTTTAGGTTTTAACTAGATTCATTATAATCCTTTTACTTTATAAAAAAATATCTCATAAGCCATAATGACTTACCTTTCCACTTGGCTACCACTTTATAAGTGTCCCTACACTTGTCCAAGCTCTTGAAGTTTCTCCACTTTTCTTGGTTATTCACGTGGAATCTAGAGAAAGGGAGAGAATTTTGCTTTATTTTATGTTACTTTGTATCCATATCTTTTAAGACATGACACCTTGCTTCCAAGTGTCCTTCCACTTGTCTTTAAGCCATGAAACTTCTCCATTCTTCCTCCTCTTTCACGTGATTTATCAAGGGAACAAGAGAAGATTTTTCTTCTCATTTTGTGCACATATATGATAGCTTTCTCATTCCTATATTAATAGTGAGTTACAAGTGGCTAGATATTTCTTAAGCCTTCATGATTGTATCTTATCATTTTAATTTATGAAGCTTAAGATATTTTTCTTAAAGAGAAGAAAATTATATGATCCTCCTTGTATCCACATGTCACCTTTCATGAGGAAGAAGAATTCAATTTGAAAATGGCCTCACACATGGCATTCTTTAAGAGAAAATAAAGTTCAAGTTGATTTTGTCTTTACACATGGCATTTCATAGGAGAACTTCAAGTTCAATTTGAACTCTTCTACCTAAAGGATAATATTAAATAATGAAACTCTAGAGTTTTCCAGAAACTAACTTCAATGACAGTTAAAATTACTTACAAGCAGTTTTGTATAGAGTGATACACAACCTTGCATTCGAGACTGCTTTTATCTTAATTCTGATTGGTCTATACTATTTTTTATCATCAAAATTATTAAACCATTTTATTAAATAAATCTGGACACCCCACAATTTAGAGAAAATTCTATAGATTCTATTTATTATTTTTCCATATTTTTCCAATGCTTGAATTCTTCTGACTAATGTTTCAAAGTTGTCACCTTATAAAATTCATAGAAATTCTATTCTAGAGTTTCTTGTCACAAACAATTTTGATATTCTGCCAGTCAAGAGTATTCTGTAATTTCATCAGGTTCTCACAAAATCTCTAAGGATATCTGGTCATTTCTGGCCTGAAGGGCATTATGGTAAATTCATCATTCATCCTAGGGGCATAATTGTCATTTCAACCATAAAATATCTAGCCAAAAATATCTAAGGGTATTCTTGTCATTTCCAAAATATCCAAGGGCATTTATGTAACTTCTATCTTAAAATATCTCATTAAAATATCTATGGGCATTTTTGTAATTTTCAAAATATCCAGGGACATTATCGTCATTTTTATCTTAAGGGCATTTCTGTAATTTCTATTTTAAGGAAAGGGTAACATGGTCATTTCTCTTCAAACATTTCCTCAATGTCTCTAATTGATATTTTACCCAATTAATTCAAATATAGATCAGCCAAATTTCTCATAATCTAATACTTACATCAAGAATAATTCATATAACGTATATTTGCAGTTATTGAAATTTCAGGGTGTTACAATTCTCCCATCCTTCAAAAAAATTTCGTCCTCGAAATTTTCCTAATTCAAAAAGTATCGGATAACTCTTTCATTTCTCATTTTCCAGTTCCTAAGTAACATCACCATTTGTATTGTTTCCCAAATCATCTTTACTAACGGGATTTATTTTTCCAAAATATAATTCTAGGATTCTTATCAGATACAATACTAGAAGGAATTCCATGCAATCTTGCAATCTCACTTATGTACCAACTTGTCAACTTTTCTAAAGAATACTTGATGCTAATGGGAATGAAATGAACAAACTTAGTTAACCAATCTACTATAACTTATATGGAATCAAAACCTTTAGAACTCTTGGTAAAGCTGTAATAAAATCTATGGATATGCTTTTTCACTAGTAATTTGTATTTGACTTAAAATAATACCTTTAGAATTAACAGAAAATCCTAAATTAAGATTTTTAAAATTTTCTATTAATTACATGCAGAGATTTCCTACTTAATGCATCAGCTACTACATTCGCCTTTCCTGGATGATATTTTAACTCAAAATCATAATCGTTAAGAAATTCAACCCATCTTCTTTGTCTCATATTCAACTCTTTTTGGTCAAAAAGGTATTTAAGACTCTTATGATCTGAAAAGACTTCAAATTTTAATCCATACAAATAATGTCTCCAGATTTTTAAGGCCAAAAACTACTGCTACTAATTCCAAATCATGAGTTGGGTAATTAGCTTCATGGGGTCTTAACTGTCTAGATGCATATGCTACCACTTTCCCATTTTGCATTAACACACAACCTAAACCTTTCTTTGAAGCATCACAATACACTTCAAATGCACCATGAGGATCTGGCAATACTAATACTGGAGTACTAGTCAATCTTTTTCGTAATTCTAGAAAACTTTTCTCACACTCTGGTGACCATTCATAAGGCACATTTTTCCTAGTCAAGTTAGTCAAAGGTAAATCTATTTGTGAGAACCCTTTAATAAACATCCTATAATAACCAACTAATCCTAGAAAACTCCTAACCTCAGTTACTGTGGTTGGTCTCTCCTAATTCATAACTGATTCTATCTTACTAGGATCAACTGAAATTCCTTCCTTAGAAACAACATGACCTAAAAATTTCACTTCTTTGGCCCAGAATTCACACTTAGATAATTTAGCATACAACTTCTTTTCTCTAAGTGTTTGTAATACTATTCTAAGATGCTCTTCATGCTCTTTTTTCTGACTTTGAATAAACAAGTATATCATCTATAAAGACTACTACAAACTTATCTAAATAAGATCTAAATATTCTATTCATGTAATCCATAAAAACTGTTGGAGCATTAGTCAATCCAAAAGACATCACTAAATACTCATAATGCCCATATCTAGTCCTAAATGCAGTTTTAGGAATATCTTCATTCTTAACCCTAATCTGATGGTATCCTGACCTAAGATCAATCTTAGAAAATATTGTTGCTCCTCTCAGTTGGTCCATAAGATCATCTATCCTAGGCAATGGATATTTATTTTTAATGGTTATCTTATTAAGTTGGCTATAATCTACACAAAGCCTCTAGAATTTCAAGAAGGAGAACATGTTTTTCTTAAAGTCACTCCAATTACAGGAATAGGACGAGCAATGAAGGTCAAAAAGTTGAGTCCTCGTTTCATTGGTCCTTTCCAAATTCTGAATAGAATAGGTACAGTGGCTTACCAAATAGCATTACCACCAAATCTTTCTAACCTTCATAATGTCTTTCATATCTCAACTCCGTAAATATATTTCTAACCCGAGTCATGTTCTAGAATCTGAATCAATACAGTTAAAAGATAATTTAACTATGAGCTTGCCCCTGAGAAGAATTTTGGATAGGGAAATAAAACAATTAAGAAATAAGTTTGTGTCATTGGTAAAAGTAGCATGGGTACAAGGAAGCTTAGAAGAATGTACCTGGGAGTTAGAATCAGAAATGAGGAAGACGTATCCTAAACTGTTTACAGGTATTTACAAAATTTTGAGGGCAAAATTTTCTTTTTAGGGGGTGAAATGTAACATCCTCAAAATTATATCTTGAATTTATAATTATAATTGAATTGTGGAAGTGTGATAATACTTGGATATTTTTGGTTAAAGTAGAAATTACAAAAATACCCTTGGACATTTTGGAAATGACAAAAATACCCCTAAGATGAATGGCAAAATTACCAAAATGCCCTTTGGCCAGAAATGCCCAAATATCTTTAGAAATTTTGTAGAAACTAGATGAAATTATAGAATACACTTAGCTGACTAAGTATCAAAATATTTTGTGACAGAAAGCCTCAAAAGTCAAAATAGAATTTCTATGAATTTTATACGGTGATGACTTTGAAACTTTATTCATGAAAATTCAAGCATCAGAAAAATATGGAAAAATGATAAATAAAATCTATGTGATTTTCTTTTAATTGTAGGATGTATAGACCTATTTAATAAAATAGTTTAGTAATTTTGATGGTCAGAAGTAGTATGGACCAATCAAAATTTAGATAGAAGAATTCAAGTCAAACTTGACTTTCTACAAGAAAATGCCATATGAAAAACCATAATTGGAATTAGATTTTTATTCATCATAAAAAATGACACATGTAGCATTCAAAGAAGCAAAAATTGTCTTCCTTTCCCCTTAAGCTTGAAGATCACGTGGAATGGTGTGGAAAGGAGGAGAAGTTTCATGAAAACCACTTGTAAAGGCAAGCTCCATGATGAATACAAGTGGTAGGGCACTTGTATGGCCTGGATACAAGTAACATGAAAATGAAGCAAAGATCTCTCTCCATTTATAGCCTTCACGTGAATCATGTAGAAGATAGGAGAATCTTCATGAATTGGACAAGTGGTGGAAGAAACTTCAAGAAATGCCAAGTAAGTGAACACTTGTAAAGGAAGGATTATGATGAAGACAAGTGTAATGACACTTGTAAGCAACATAATGAATCTTGAAGATTTTTTTTTAATAAAGTAAAGGAATCATAATGAACTTAGTTAAGATCTAAAGGAATAAGAAGTAATTAAGTTAGGATGAAACTAAATGAAGGTAATTTAGTTAGAATGGAACTAAATGAGGGTAATTAAGTTAAGAAGGGCAAAAATGTCCTTGAATATTAAATTATTTTCTAAACACTATATAAAGGGAGAAGGGGGACCTTAAGTGCAAACCATTCTCAAGGCATTCCTCCTACCCCATTCACGTGAATCCTCTCCCTCATATCACTTTCATTTCACTTTCATCTTTCCTTTTAAAGCTTGAATCAAGTAGGAAAAGAAACCCCACCACCTTGAACAAATTTCGTGTAAAGCTAACAACCTTAGGAAGAGTTTAACAAGTTTAGAAGAAGGATATCAAGGCTTCATCTCTTAGAGGACTTCCCAAAGAAGGCAGCCATTATTCCATTCTATTTTCAAGACTCAAACTCACTTGAGGTAGGCTAGGCTTTAATTTTTAGTTAAGAAATTTTTTGGACTGATTTACATACTTATATGTACAGATTTATGACTATTATTTAGGCTAGAAATTTATGTCATTTGAAGTCTATTTTATGATGTATAAATGTTGATTTAAACCATAGGATAAGTGATGATTTATACGCTAAAATATTAGTGATGTTTGGAAGTATATTTAATGATCTTTGGAAGTGATTTTGATGATATTTGGACTGTTAGTTCATATTTTTATTATGGGACTATTTTGTATTAATTTTTAGAAGTAAAGGTTGAATGGTGTGTAGTTAAATGGTTCAAATACTAGAGTAATTAAATTTTGAGCATAAAGTAGCAAGATGGTAGGTGAAAGGAGATTAAGATGCATGCTAGGTTATGATCTTTTCTTATGAAGTTTTAAAGGAATTAGAAATTTTTTTGGAAGATATATTGTGGTTTTATTAGTTAGAATACTAACATGATTTGTCTGTAGCTTGAGGATAATCAATTATCATGCCTAAGTTGGTATGATTTTGCTTGAATAAGGTATGGTAGCCTAACCATACTTTTGGTACGTATGATGTCATGATAGAAATATCTTTCCATAAGATGATATGTATTTTATTATGGATGGATGTTGATGTAATTATAGGTTGATTCATGTTTCCAAGTCCAGTACGAGATTTTGTGAAACTGAATCTGATACTACACACAGTGCGATATGTAGTGCCAGGTTCAAATATATGGTAAATTCATGCATGTTTGCGTAAGACGATCGCAGCGTCTACATCCAGTACGAGGTGTAGCTACATACAGTACAATATGTAGAGGCCATTTGCACCCTGGGATAGTTCATTTCATGCATTCATATAGTTTGCATATTTATTTTAATGAATTTGTTTGAATATATCAATGATTTACTAACGTACTAACGTGTTCGGTGGTTTAGCCTTGCCTACTAAGAAATTTTTATTTCTCACTAGATTTGTTTCATTTTTTTTAGATGGCAACAGTGGTCAACTTCCTTGATGACCTAAGTCGGTGATGGTGTGGAAATGAAAAAAAATGAAGTAAACTTTTGTTTGGAAAAGCTTGTACTTGTTTAATAATGACTTTTGTAACAAGGACTGTGGTTACCTATAATATACTAGTTTCAACTCTTTTGTAAGTTATACGTTTTTAGAATTAATAATAACATATGCTTCTTAAAAATTTAATCCTAATAATAATAATAATAATAATAATAATATTAGTAATATCTAGCATAATTTTTAGGTCGTTACACGTCTTATAATAATGAGGATTGTGGTGTGTATGCGACTGAATTCCAAGAAAATACTGATGTGGTGTTGTCTCAAATCCTTCATCATCAGGACTTTGGATCTACTTAACCAGAACAACATATTGAATGTATGTTATATGACTGAAATCAATGTAAATGTAGTCATATATGTATATTTGTATGTTATAGTATTTTATTTGCTTGATATGTGTATTAAACTGATTTTGTATGTAAAGGTGAGAAGGTCATTCCTTTTTGGGATGGAATTCCACATTACACATATATTGATTGGAATCATCCAAGTGAAGAAGAATCTTTTATTGATTCTTGTTCGGGTTCGGGTTCAGTGCAGGGTCCATGGCAATTAGGGATGAGTTGTTTGTTAAACAGAAATTTGAATCCAAAAAGGACGCGCAATTTGCAATTAAGCGGAAGCTTATGAAGGAGCATCAAGAAGCAAGTGTGGTTGAGAGCAAGCCTAACAAGTTTAGCATGAGGTGTATTGCTCATAATGAGGGTTTCCCTTGGAGGGTTAGGGTAATTAAACCAACGAACGATGAGAAGTGGCTTGTTTCAAGATGGGGTGGAAAACACAATTGCATGAATGACCATATTATACAGGGTCACAAACAGCTTGATGCTGATGTTATTGCTTCACTTGTAGTAGGTATGTATTTTTTAAATTTCCTCTATATGTCTTTAATAATGGTTCTTTAAGGTATGTTCTTAATGTGGATGTTACAATTTCATTGTTAGGAGTGATTAAGGAGGAACCATCTGTGTCGATTGCATTGGTTCAGGAGAGGATCACCCATTCATATGGATTTAAAGTTTCATATCGAAAGGTCTGGTATGCGAAGCAGAAACCAATGACAATGATTTATGGGGATTGGGAAGAATCTTATGCATTTTTGCCCAGGTGGTGTCGCTACATGCTTCGTTTTTCACCAAATTCATTTTATGATATTCAAACAAATGATTATTTTGTGGGACATCGATTGATATGGGCAAATTCATCATATTTTCTGGACTTTCGGACAGTGTTGCTAGGCATTTAATTTTTGCAAACCCATGATTCAAATTGATGGGACTCATTTATATGGCAAGTATAAATGGAAATTGTTGATTGCCACGACTTAGGATGACAATAATGAATGTCTGCCACTGGCATTTGCCATTGTTGAGGGAGAAACTTGGAAGCCTGGGAATACTTTCTTGCTAACATTTGCTTCCACGTAACCCAAAGGCAAAACATGTCTCATTTCAGATAGGCACCAGAGCATATTATCTGCTGTGGAGAATCATGCTAGTTGGCAACCACCTTATGCGCTTCACGTGTTTTGCCTTCGTCATATTGCTAGTAATTTTAATCAAAGGTTCAGGAATGAAAAATTGAAAAAGACTCTGATGAATTTAGGTATGCTTAAAAACTATTTTGAATATATTAAATGGATATATCTGTAAACGGATAATTTTAATGGTATGATTATTTTGCAAGTTATACTCCCTCTCTGGTTGATTTGAAGGTAGTGTTTGCACGATTTCATGATACCAGTTCTCAGGTTGCAGAGTGGATTGATAATATCCTTAAGGAAAAGTGGACACATGCATATGACGTAGATGAGAGAAGATTTGGCCATATGACAACAAACTTGTCTGAATCAGTAAACAGGGTGTTGAAGGGAGCAAGAAACATGCCTATCACTGCTCTGGTGAAGCACACGTACAGTAGATTGGTTCAATATTTTGTAAGCAGGGGTCAGGCGACTATTTCACAAGTTGACCATTCACAATGGCATTGTAAAAATGTGGTTGATGCTATGAGACATAATCAGTCCCTTGCTACAGGCCAACATGTACGTACATATAATGTTGATCAAACATTCTTTGAGGTGGAGGAGGGCTGGGAGAGGTCATATTCAGTCAACCTTGTAGAGCATTTTTGTCAGTGTGGCAAGTTTAAGGCCTTCAAATACCCATGTAGTCACGCTGCAGCTGCTACTTTACATGTTCGCCAAAATCCTTATCAGTATGTGGATGATGTCTTCTTGTAAGTAATTTGGTTCAGGCTTACTCATTGCCACGATAGCCAATTGGTAATGAACATGCTATTCCACCGAGTGAAGATCTAGTTCTCATACCTGACAGGGAAATGTTGCGTGCAAAGGGTCGTCCAAGTTCCACTAGAATACGTAACGAGATGGATGAAGTCGAAATAAGTCAACGACACGTCAAATGAGGAATTTGCAAGCAAGTTGGACATAATCGGAGAGTTTGTCCTAATCGTAGTGCTATTTCATGATTTTGTAATGATGTTTCTTTAAATCTTAATGTATTTCATTTAAAAAAATCACAAATTTATTGATAATATGTTGAGACTTTCATCATTTGCCCATTCGTATATGTGTTTGTTTTTTTTAAAAAATAAGGTTTTTTTTTTGGAGTTTTTCAATTCTAAGTAGTATTTAAACATGTGTACTTGCTCATAATAGTAATTAAAAACACCGTGAATAACAATAATTGAGATGAGAGACAAAGAGACAAAAATAATAAACACTACTTAATAAAACGAAAATAACGGAACGGACAATTGAAATAACAATAACAATTGAAAATAACCAAACTTAATAAACACTACTTAATAAAATGAAAATAACAATAACAATTGAAATACGAAAAGAACCAAACTAATCATAGTTTCACAGAAGTTGTGCAGCAAATATGTTTGAAATCCATTTGAATCATTCTAGTGGGCATCCTGCCCAACATCTGCAGCGGACATGGCTTCTTCCATTTGGGTAACTGGTTTGTTAAAAATAGCTAAAATTTCTATTGGACAAAAACTTTTCCAGTAGCTGGATTCTACTAACACCTTTAACACGTCTTCATCGCTTATCAACTCTATTATGTGATATTCGATGGTATCAACTCTATTATGTGATATTCGATGGTAGTCTCTGAATATTTTGCATGGGCTGGCTATCGAAAAAAACAATTTTCTTATCACCTGTGAGTTGTGAATTCCATAAGGGGGAACCCAATAGGCGCAACTTGTTTGATGACATCCTTGAGTGTTTCAATGTTGCATCCTGAAGGAATTTGAAATCTTATTTGATTTGTTCCAGTAAATGAATAACCCACAAAATCGCCTTGTCATGGTATGTTCCACTTGTCGTTGTAATATAGCATTGCATCATGTGTAGGGACGATGGCGGATTGAAGTAGGTTGAGTATACCATCAAGTGTTCTGTTGATGATACATAATATTTCTATAGGGCCAACACACGGGTATTGCTCATTGCACATTAACATTGTGCAAACATCATCATCATTTGTGAGTTGTAGAGAATGAAAAAAATATTACTGACCTACAATTAGGGATGGCTATCGGTAGTAGATTTCATCAACAAATTGGTCATTGGTTAGCAGAAAGGTGTTGTGCATCCTACTCTTGAGTGTCTGAAAAGAACACCTATTAGGAATTCGCATTGGTATTGGAGTAGGACATCTAAAAGAAACACCAGTTTGGTTGTGTTTGATTGATCCATTTGGAAAAATGAATTCTAATTTGGAGTTAGCAATGGTCTGAGTGCTTGTTTCTCCTAAGAATGTCATAGTATTGAGATTGAATTTCCTTTGGAGAGGTATGTTGTGTGGGAGTGTGTGGTTGTGTTAATGGTGTCTTGTGTTATTTATAGTTGTGTGGTTGTCTTTCTGATATAGGCTTGTTTGAAATCCAATGTGCATAGTGCATAAGGTTGTCAATTTCGACTGAGATTTTACCCTTCCACATGGTGTAGTAGGCATGCGTCATGGTGTTGTCAATGTCATTTTATAGTTCCATATGGTGTAGCAGTCATGCGTTCTGTCAAATTTATTGGTCACCGTTTGAAGGACCAGAAAGTGTTTTAATTGCATTCGTCATAGTGTTGTCAATATCATTTTACAGTTCCACATGGTGTATCTTACTTCAAGCAACTTTGCGTTGTCTGAATCGACAATGGTTGTTCTTCCAGAAGAGAACATGGAATGCGGACAAGTTGCCAAGTCTTGCACGCAAGGTTTGATAAATAAACAGTTCTATGAAATGGGTTTTTACCAGATAATGGTGAAACCATGAATTGTTCTTCTTTGACTTGGATGACAGGGTCCTCTGATGACTCCATTGTAGAGTAGATGCTGAATGAAGGGAAGGAAAGAGGGTTGAATGAGGAATCAGTGCATGAAAATGCAAAAGGAAGTGTTTGGAGAAAAGGAGAAGGATAAAATGGAGTACTGAAAAGTGAAAACAGGAGATGAAACTAGTTTTGCAAAGTGTGAGGAGGAGAATTCGAAACATTCGTACCCGTGTGAACTTATGTGCAACAATCTTCACCTTATATACTACTATACTTCTTCCATAATACATGTAGGTTCGGATAGATTTGGAGTCCAACAAACCTAACTCCATAATACATGTTTTTTATTAACGCGACATATTTTTATTAATGTTACTAAATGACTTGTTTTGGTAAATCCTTCACGAAAAATAAAGTCCATTATACAAAAATGTTGTAATAAAGATACACCATGTAAACTAAATCTATGACTCTGGTGGCCACTGATAATGACACGCTTGACGATCAGGTAACCTACGTCTACCACGGGCTCGAGAAGGGCTTGCCTGAGAAGGGTTTGCCTGCGAAGGCTCTACATCTGCATGTGGGTATGGAGTTCTCTGGTCTTGCGATGATTGCCAAGGATAATCAGGAGGTAGGTGACATATGGTCCATGTGATGGCAAATCCCCACAACCGCCTGGAGTATAATCAACCTAAGCCCACAGGTTTTGAATATCAGCAGCACTCCAATCCGCAACAGGTACGTCAGTACTGGTCCCAAAAGTTGCAACCCCAACGTCCCCTTATGTCATGGACAAAGCAGTAGCGTAATACACAGGCTGTGTCTGGGAGTCTGCCGGTGGAGGAATATGACTCTGGTAACTAAACCCCTCATACCCCATGTCCCCCTGCTGAGTAGCCTCATAATACATAGGTTAGCTGTCGTATGTAGAACCTATCAGTGGAGGCCTAAACCAACCATCAGTGCGAGGCCTGGGAGGTCCTATGGGCTCAGGAATATGGTGCATGGATTTCCGTCGACGCTCTAGCCCATGTCCCTCCTGTCTACCATGGGGAACATCCACATGTACATGTGGGTCGTACTGAAGCTGCGATGGGGGTGCATATGGGCCTGCCTCCTCCAGGCGACAGCTCTCTCTGAAGATATAAATAATGTGACCAATCTCTTCATGCACCTAGTCGATGGTGTATCCCAGCCACTGCTCAGTACCAGTCGTAAAGTACAGCATCTCCATGCCATCAATCTACAAATTACAAAACATATACATTAGTCCAGACATTAAATTCATCATAATGAAAATAAGTACACAAATTATAATTAAATAGCACGTGACACCCACCAATGTCACTTCTAAACAAATGTGCAAGGACCGCAGAGCCCCAGCTATAGCTACCTATGTCTCCAAAGTCCCCTCCATGCAACGGGACGTAGCGACATGCGACAGTGCTCCCCCCGGATCTGTCGCATAGTAGTCATGCTCTAATCATACGCGCAATGTGCGCCTTCGTAAACCACATGACTTCTATGGGGTCTGCAGCTACCTCAACCCAATGCGCATAATGTCTATCAAAGTAAGACAGGCGCATAAATCCAACTTTCAGCTCACCCTCTGCCTGTGGCCCAGTCGTCTGAGGTGTATTCGGTGATGACATTGTCGTTGCTGGCCAATCCTAAGATACCAGTCATGTCTTCCAACGTGATGGTTATCTCTCCCTGTGTCATGTGCAATGTATGTGTTTCTGGTCTCCACCTCTCAACCAAAGCACTAATAAGCGTAGGATCAATCTTAAAAAATTAACAATAATCAATTTGTATGTACAGTTGTAAACAAAAACATTTTGGTAGTTTTTTTCAAACACAAAATTTAATTTATTCAATTCATAATTGCATACCCGAATATGTCACATGCGTGCGACATGTAGGAATCTAGCTTGTCCTAACATCTCATCAACGATGTCAGGTATATTGTCACAGTTTGACCCCCTCGTAACTTTACCACGTCGAGTCTTCAACACTCGACATGTGTCCTCGTTCCACACAGCCTGTGAAACGTGGGTGCACTGGGTACGACTCCGCAAAATACCCCACTTATACGGGGTAGGCATAACATGGGTCGTCGGATCCCTTGGCTCACCCTCATAATCGGATTCAGACCGTGAAGAAGCAGACGATGATAAATCAACCATCTATGACTATCTTAATATAAATAAATCAATATTATAATTAATACTTTAATACCTTCAAATTAAATTACATTACAAATAATTATCCTAAATAAATCAAAATTATAATTAATAATTTAATACCCTTATTTAATACTTCCTATTAATCAAAAAAATAAACTAAACTAAACTATAACTTTAATAAAATAGTTCTAACTAAACTGAACTAAATAACTTTAGTAAACTAATTATAAATTAAAAACTAAATTAAACTAAACCCTAAATCCTAAACCCTAAACTTAACTATCATCTAAAATAATTCTAATGTAACAGTCTGTAACAATTTTCTACGAAGCTAACATCTATGCAAATAAAAATTACCTACGTCGCTAACAATTTCATATGGCCCTAACAATTTTCTAATTCAATAATATAACATATTAAATAATATGCAAAATTATTAAATTCACTTGTTGGCATAGCTTCGCTATAGAGATAACCCACACACAAACTCTAGAGAAAAAGTTCAAAAACTTTTAGAGAGAAGGTGAAATGATAAAAGTGTATAAAAAGTAAAAAATTTGGCTTATATAAGGGTCAATCATTGACTGCCCCATAAGCGTAAATAGTTTCAAAATTGCCCCAAATTGGTAATATTTTATTTAAAAATTATTATTTAATTTTTTTTTGCCGACCATAACTAGAGATTTATATGCTACAGAAGAAGATGAGTCTTTGAGTAAAAGTGAGATTAAGTTTTATATTGGATAAAAATAAAAAATTGAGTATCATATAAGTGAGTTTGACCACATAATTGATGACATGCTAAACCGTTTACTTATTTACTGTTTCTTTAATTCTTAACTTGTTATTATAACTTCCAAAAAAAAAAAAGCTCAGTCAACATATTAATTCTTATTTCATGTGAGTGAATATGTACACGTTCAGATTTATAAAAATTAGGTTAATATAGAGATACTCTTATGTTATTATTGTTCCATCCTATAATAAAGTGGTCACTAGTAGAAAAGTGGTTTTAATATCGCTATGTTAACATTGTTTTTTTATAAAATCGATGCTAAAAAATGTGGTGGCATATTCGTAAATAAGTTGAGTTAGTTAACATCGGTTTTTCAAAAACCGATTTTAAGTAACTCATGTTAACAATGATTTTTAAAAAAACTGATGTTGTTAAATGACAAGTTAACATCGATTTTTGGTGAAAACCGATGTTGAATCTACATTTAAAAATATATTCATTTTTTAAAGCTTGCAAAATTAATGATGTATAAGCCAAAAATAAAGAAATGTATATAGGCTTACGCTTATATGTGGATTAATAAGCTTTTAAAAAAAAAGGATGTGGATTAATAAGCTCAAATAAACTAAAAACTAAAAGTCAATACCACAACATTAACATCAACAACACCTTTAACCCAAGTTAATTAGGGTCGGTGGTAGATGAACTCAATGATAGATACGAGGAAGTTGAAAAAAAAAAAGAAGACAGAAGAAAATGAAATAAGATAAAAGAGAAGAAGGGTGAAAGAAGAAGGAGAAAAATGAAGAGGAAAAGAACTAAAAAGGGATCGTCTGGAACATAAAGATAATAATGGGTCTAACCCTTCACCAAGCTTATAGCTTTTCTCCATTTCTTCCTGAGACACACCTTTCGCCAATATATATCACACTCCATTAAATTTTTTTTAATTACCTTTCCTCAGGTAAGTTTCAGTCTACCTCTACCTCTCTTTGTGTCGAGCTCTTGGTAACAGACTCTTATTCTTATGGGAGCATCCAAGGGTCGTCTCATTATGTGCCCAAACCACCTCAATCTATGCTCTCTCATCTTTTCACTTACCGGTACTACTGCTACCTTCCGTTGAATATATTCATTTCTTACCTTATCCATCTTCGTATAACCACACATTCATCTTAACATCCTCATTTCTGCTATCCTTATTTTATGCTCATGTTGCCTATGTGCTAGCCAACATTCAACTCCATATAACATTGCAGGTCTTACGACTATTCTATAAATTTTTTCTTTCAACTTAAGGGAATTTTGCGATCACATAAAAAAACAGATGCACTTCACCATTTCATCCACCCTGCTCTGATTCTATGATTTACATCCTCATCAATCTCTCCACCTTTTTGTAAAATTGATCCCAAGTATCTAAAAACATCTTCTTTAGGTACCTCTTGACTAAGTAGATGCACAGAATCTTGATCACCATCTCTTACCAGCGAAAACTCGCACTTCATATACTCAGTCTTGCTCTAGCTTATTGTGAATCCTTTAGACTCCAAAGTGTTTCTCCACAATTCAAGTTTCCTATTAACACCATCTTTGGTCTCATCAATAAGCACAATATCATCTGCAAACAGCATACACCACGACACTTCCTCTTGAATATCTTTTGATAGTTTATCCATCACTAAGGCAAAGAGATAAGGACTAAGAGCCAAACCTTAGTGTACACCTATCATGATAGGAAAATCCCTTGATGTTCCATTGCAAGCTTTCACACATGTGGTAGCCCCATTATACATATCCTTGATTGCATTGACATGCTTTAATGGTATTTTTTTCTTCTCAAGAGTCCACCATAAAATTTTTCTTGGGACCCTATCTTATGCTTTCTCAAGATCTATGAACACCATATGTAAGTCTTTCTTCTTTTCTCGATACCTTTCCGTTAATTGTCGCATCAAGAAAATAGTTTCCATGGTACATCTTTCTGGCATAAATCCAAATTGATTTAGAGAAACCTCGGTCTCCCTCCTTAAGCGATGCTCAATAACTTTCTCCCACAACTCATAGTATGACTCATGAGCTTAATGCCTCGATAGTTAGAACAATTATGAATATCTCCCTTATTTGTTTAAATAGGCACAAACATATTTTTCCTCCAAGCATCATACATCTTATTTGATTGAAGAATCTTATGGAAAAGACTGGTCAACCATTTTATTGCCACATCTCTCAGGTCTCTCCACACTTCAATAGGGATGTCATCGGGATCTAAAGCTTTATTATTCTTCATCATCTTCAAAGCCTCCTTAACTTCATGTGTATTAATGATGCCCACAAATCTTCTAATCAAATCATCATAAATGTCCTCCAAGTCTACCTCATTTTTATCGTCATCCCCATTAAAAAAGTTGTTATAGTAGTTTAGGTATCTTTCACTTACATCTTTATCTCTTACCAAAAGATTTTGATTTTCATCCTTAATGCATCTAACTTGGCTTAGGTCTTTACTTTTCTTGTTCCTCATTTTTGAAAGTTTGTATATACCTTTTTCACCATCCTTGCTCCCAAGATTTTTATACAAATCTTCAAAAACCTTGTATCTAGCTTCTCGCACTGTTTTCTTTGCATTTTTTCTCGCTACTCTAAAAGTTAATACCAAAGTAAAAAAATTTAATATAATAATAATAACAATAATATTGTTATATATCATTGTATTATTTGTATTCTTTTAATAGGCAAACCGATTTTTCCTGGAAAGCTTTTGGAATAATTTAAAGAAGGGTAAATGACCAATTTCATTCCTGAATTTTATACTCACTATCAATTCAGTTTTTGTACTATAGAAATGATCAATTTAGTCCACAATTATGTAAATATACCGACAATTTAATCCTATCGTCAAGTGATCTTCGTTTTTGTTAACATTTTTGGTGACGTGACACGTGAAGGACAACGTGACAAATCCAAGTGACAGAAGTGATCTCCACACACATTAACCTATGGACCAAATTGTGTTAGTTTTATCTTAGGCACACAACAGTACCATGTGTCCTCCACACCATAGTCCTTCCTCAATTCCCTTTATAGCCCTCTTCGTCGGCGTGCCGTTGAAGACAATTTTCAATAGCGACACCTCCTTTTTTTTCCTGTTTCTTCGCCCTTTCCATCCTCTGCTCTATGGCACCATTGACATCCTTCATATTCTATCCAAAATTTTGCAATACCATTCACATTATATTAATTAGTTTGTTCAAAATTGAATACATCATATTGGCATGTTTAAGGAAACCACTAATATACGAACAAAAAAACAATCCTTTATAATTTTAGAATCGGGAACCAAAAAGCCTTATTAAGGATTCAAAAATCCTTTGTAGCGGCTTGCGATGGTGGGAGAAGGAGAAGGAAGGGTAAAACAAGAAACTCGTTTTTTGGTTGTCCATGTTGATGTTTATCGTTGTGCTGTCGATGATGATGTCGATAGCCACGATTCGCAACAAGATGATTTGTCGAAGTGTCACCTTGAAGTTTTCTCATATCCTTTGATGACGGAGAGAAGGAAATGGGAAACAGGTGGGAGAAGAGAAGAAGTTTTCACTGACATTTAGTCCATAAATTGTGCATTAATGTGAAACGTCCTCTACACACGTGGATTTAAAACATCGGCAAGGACGTGTCATGTATGCACTCAATGTTAAGGAAACGGAGGAGACTTGACAATATGACTAAATTGTTGGTACATTTATAAAAATATGAACTAAATTGATAATTTTCATAATATAGAAACTAAATTGACAACGAATGTAAAGTAAAAGATGAAATTTGTCATTTACTTTTCAAAAAATGGTATTTGCAACTAGATAGGTTTTTTTTATTAAAAAAAAAAAGCCTTGGACTTTTCTAAGATATAGGCCTGACCTGGGAATGATGTAAATTAGGCTATAAATCCTAATGAGCGAATTAACTTATTTCTATCCTTAACTAGTAGGCAAAAGAACCCAAATAATACTTTTTTAATAAAAAATTACCAATTTGGGCTGTTTTGAAACTATTTACCAATCTGGGACAGTGAGACACACTCAAAATGGATGTGATTGGTTACGACCAGATGAGGTGTGACTCCCCCCATTGCGCCACGTGTATGTTGCGACATGTGTCACGTATTCATGCATCGATAGTGATATTTTACGTAAACGGTCATAATTTTTTATAGAAATGTTCGATCGAGGTGTAAGATATGTCAAAACGCTTGAAATTCAGAGAAGTAATTAAAAAAATAAAAAATAACATTGAATTAACTAATTAAATAATTAAAAAATAGAAAAACAATGAAATTTTTGGATGATTGAATCTTAAATCCTAATTTTGAGGCACTAGGCATTTTTTTTGGAAAAATGGTGGACCAAATCCCCTTTAAGAATTTGCTTAGGGCTTCTGCTCTCAATTTCGAGCATTTTGACATATCGTACGCCTCCATCGAACATTTCTATCAAAAGTTATGACCGTTTACGTAAAATATCACCACCGATGCATGGATGTGTGGCTCATGTCGCAACGAGCATATGGCGCAATGGGGGGAGTCACGCCTCATCTGAGCGTGACCCAGGGGGGTGTCACGTCTAATCTGGGTGTGACCAGTCACGCCCATTTTGAGCGTGTTTCACTGTCACATATTGGTAAATAATTTCAAAATAATCCCAAATTAATAACTTTTTTATTAAAAAAATATTATTTGGATTTTTTTGCCTTAACTAGTATCATGAGATTGTCTACACGGCACCTAAATCTGAGAGATATCTAATTGAGTGACTCATCACAATATCAAAAACAGGGTAGTTATGTACTATGAAAAACAAAAGGCATAGAAGAAGGAAAATATTATGATGCTCAATACTTAAATTTTTTATTTTTTACTTTTTGCTTCGTGATGCTCAATACTCAATAGTAAACAACTGAACACACTTTTCATTGTTGATGTGAAAAATGTTTTTTTATGGGGAAGCAGGCAAAGTTCTCTATCCTACACGAAGGGAATGGTTCTGCCACCGGTTCGAGGTTGTTGGAACGTCAAACTTAAAAGTTGAAACAAAGGGTTTTCTATGAAGGGAGCTGCAAAATAGAGAAAATCACTCTAACATGCGAATTAATAACAAAACGAAGAAATAAAACATACAGCATACTCTTCATTATTGATGTGACATATATTTATAGAAAATGTACGAGCTACATGATTCTATTCTGAAATTCCTCTTCTTTGTTTTTAATACAATTTCTTTTAGATGGCAGTGGGATAATTAATTTCCAAGTCTTATGTTGAAACCTACGAAATAATTGAAACCATAAGTTCTATATAAGACTTTAGAACAGTACAAAAATCTTTTCTTATCATCCTGTCTCAATTCTGTCTCCCAGTGTTCAATGTATATGGACATAATTATCAAACTATTTGCAAGGACCATAATTGCCTAGTTCATTCTTGTGGCTTTCGGATGAGTTACGAATCCAAAGAAGACACAGAAATGTGAAGATGAATGCACTAGCTGCTGGCAATAGGCATGTGTTCCAATCACTATTGAAACAAAAACAGCCACTTTTGATCAAAACTTGTTTAGTTCTTCACCATCTCTGAACTAGCTATAGTTCTTTCACTTCTTTGTAAGCATGTCATTGGTTTTTAAAAGCGTATGATGGGATTACCCAACAAATCTAACAAGCTTGGCTAGCTTATTTTGGTAAGTTAAGTTTATTGAAGAGTTTATAAAATAGTGGCTTTCATAAGATCTAATAAATTCTTCCATGTGCTCCCTTTGTGAATTATGCTGAGAGGAAATTTCAAAAAACAAATGAGTCTGAGACAGGCCTTAAGGTTGAGACTGTTAAGTGCTCAAATGTCAGCTTCAAGATGTGGGAGGATAGGACAAGATACATCCTGTGATTTATGGGCCTCAACCCTCAATAGGTAGTCCAAGACCACCACATGTCTATGCTTCCAACCAATATCTACGTGGCATGTATTCAAGTTTTTCAATTTATGATAAATAATTAATAACACTTAATTATATGTCATGTAAAGATTAATGCAGACAATAGTATAGAGCCACTTAATAATTTCTCAGTATTAGGGATGTAGTTGTTGTGTATTTTTGCCAAGGATTTAAGATCTGCTTGTAGTCCGGTATTTGCTGACTTATGCGAAGAATTACATAGATTCATGAGTAAAATTATGGCCACATATTTTGCAAGAGTTACAAGTAAACTACAGTGATTTGTTTTCTTTCCAATTCTTATGAAGATTTGACTAATATGGAGGCACTATTTTCATAATGCAAAAGGTCTTATCTTTGAGTTAGATAGTAATGATAGAGATAGAAGAATTGTTGAAGCCAGAGATGGGCTCCATAGGTTGATGGATGAGATCAGTCTATTAACTTCGAATAATGTATTGTGATTAAATGTGGCTCCCCAGCGGTGCGCCTGCCAAAGTAAATGTAAACCTAGTTTTATATGTTATTCCGTAGGGTAGTGCTTCCTGCACTTTCCATGTTGCTTCCTGCACTTTCTTTTTTTCTTTCTGAATGTAAAATTACATTCTGAAATACACACCCTTTAGCTTCCTGAATAACTATTCCGGAAGGTTAAAAAACATTATGGAAAGAATGCAGTAAGCAACAGGGAGTGTAAAAAGTAATAGCCTATTCTGAAACACTTGTAACAGTAATGTGTAATGTAGCATCCCTAAGTTCAACCTACAATGAATATGATTATAAAGCAAGATGATTACAACACCATTATTTCATTTTAAGTCGAAAAGCTAATCATGCAAGTTTGAAATTTAGACCACTCAGAAGAAGGATATTGCATACACGGGAAAATACCAGATTGGCAGATTGCAGATAAAATGAATTATGGACCAGTAAAAAAACTATGAAACATGTCTTAATCCAGAATTTAGTTCAAGAAGTCAATAAAAATAGAGGTCCAAAAGAGAACCATACTTGCAAGCTTTATATGCTTACAAATTTTTTAGGACAAAGTGGCATGAACTTTAGGCTATTGATTTGGTTGGTCCATGTACATACGGCAGCTAGCTTGTGCCCCATTTGGTCAAGAGTTGGGTTAGGTTCTTTCTAATGTTCAGGAAGCCCATATTTTTAGGATTGTCTCTTAACATATCCCTTACTAATTATTTTACTATTTTTGTCAACGTATTGATACGAATTTTTTATAGGCTTAATTATATTTTTTACTTCTAAAGTTTTACAATGTTGTAAATTTTTTTTCCAATTTTTTTTTTTTTTTTTTTGCAAATTTTGGCCTCCAATTTACCAAACATTATGAATTTTTCCTCCACTTAAAAGTTTGACATAATTAATGAAAAAATCATCACAAAATTGTCTTAATTGTGGTGATTTAAGGAAAAATTACCACAAAATATCTTAATTGCTGTTATTTTTCTACATGGGACAAATTTTGCAATGTTTTATAAATTGGAGGGCAAACTTCATAAAAAAAATGCGGGGCAACTCGGGGACATTGTGAAACTTTAGAGATAAAAAATGTAATTAAATCATTTTTATATCTCATATATTTTTTAATAAAATCAAACTCATTAAACGATATGTCAATTTAAAATTGGATAATAATGTAAAAATTATTTTACAACTAATAATTTCTCCACACAAATATTTTTTGGGTCACCATAACATTGGTTGAGTATCTACCAACTTGGTTGATGACTAATCTAAGACCGTAAACTGGCTAGTCATTTTTAGCGAGATTTCCTTCCACGAACATCTTTTTCATCCACAAGACTTAAACATGAGATCTTACTTAAAAGGACTGAGCTCAATATCTCAAATCCACCGGTACTTATTGGTTTTTTCTCACAATTATGTCAAAATTAAAATAATCCGTATTTACTAATACCTAATAAATCTCACAGATCCTCTAAAAAAAAATTCATAGAATAACTTATTCTGTAAGTTGTTTCTTGAGCCTATGTATGTAAGACCTATTTAAATAATTTTTTTCATAAACACTTAATAGAAGAAAATAAAAAAGTAAAATGTATTGAATTTCTTTATAAGTTAAAATTATCTTATGCATTTAACTTTTGAAAAATTTAAATGATATGGACTTGTATAAAATATATGTTGATCTTAGGTTATGCAAAAAGAACAATCCATTTTACCTTTTTTTTTATATAAATACTTATGAAGAAAATTAATAGAGTTTTAATGTTGTATGCAATGTACAAGCTAAAGTCAGCAAAGTTGTGACTAGTGATCATGTCGAGTAAACCATCGCATTAGTAATGAGATTATAAGTGTGAGTCACTTTAATCATTTTTTAAAATTCGTACATAACCCCTGACTGAATGACATTTTGTAAAGTTAGGAATCAAAATGATGATTTTGTAAAGTTGGGGACTGAAATCATTGATTTTTACAAATCTAAAGACTAATGTAGGAGTTTACCTGATTAATGTCGCTCTAATTGTAAATGTGACTTAGGCATCATTTATTATGACAGAATCATGTCATAAAACATAAAGGTACATTCGACCACAATATCATTTCAATTTTGACAGAAAATGCAGGACAAACCTTTAACCTTAACCTCTGCTACTGTGACTAATTGTGAAAAAATTATAATGGTGGTTAACAAGGATTTTGACCACTCAAGAACATAATAGACCAAAAAGCAAATGATACGTTGAGAGGAATGGTCCACTCTGCTCAAAATTAAGAGCTGCATAACTCTGGCGGAAACTTCACACTGTCACAGGCAGCATCTGTTCTTTCAAAATTCAAAGGAGTTGTTGGGTGTCTTAAACACAATTGACAACCATTTTTTTTTATGTATTTAACCTGCAGTAGTACACTAGGATGACCAAAGACAAGTTTTCGCGAAATTTCCTGCTGTTCTACTCTCTGAACTTCCTTGTTTCTGTTCACACCATTGCAGAAACAAAAGTACTAGTGTTGTTGACATTTTGTCCCTAAATGTATAGAAAACAAACTTAATATATAGCTGTTGCTCAACCACTAGTTACTTTTCAGCTCTGTTACATCACGTGAACTATTCTGTCTCTTCTTAAATAATCTCTATTTATCTTTTAATCTATATTTTAAAAAAATTGTATTACCTTAATTTTAATTTATATGAACGATAAATAATTTTGAATTATTATGAAATTTTGTATATTTATCAAAGGAATTTTTAATTTAATTGTGAATTTTAAGAAAATATTATCCAATTGAAAATTGTAATAGTTATTAAAGGTATATCGGTATAATTTGATTTATCCTTTCTCTACATATTATATATAGAGATCAAGTTATTCCAAGAGTTGCTCCTCATTCTTAGTATTTATTTTCTAGAGATTTAATGATTATAATTAATTACTTATTATAATCATTAGATCTTAAGAAAATAAATAGTGAGGATGAGAAATAATTCCAAAAAGAATTATTATGGGAGTAAGTAACTCCTCATTGTACATTTGTTTTCCTCTATCAAATCTAGTTTTAGTGTGTAATTTTTGCATTAAGTTGACGTGATGAGAGTATAAGGTGGTTCGATCATTGAGGGGAGGAACATAAGGTTGGAGTCATATGCCAAAAAAAAAAAAATTAGCAACAAAAAAAAAAAAGTGAACGTGATACTGTGATAATGTGATATCCCCTAATATGTAGGTTTGGATAAGTCACTGCGTAGCTGGACAATATAACAGTTCAGTATACATGTCCTTGCCCTATCCGTGCTATGGTCTATTTGGGCCTACAATAAAAAAAAATGAAGGTTATATAGATGCTTCGCTAGAAATTATTCCCGCGCACGGAAACTGTATTTTGGTCTCGCTGCTCAAACACTTCAGAGCCAAATAATTAAGCCAATGTAATGTATGAATGTTCAAACATAGTTGGTTTACAAGAATTTGGCATTTTCCACGAAAATAACAAGGCAAATAATAACCACGTGCATGGGGAGCATGCTCAGCTTGTCTGTAGCATTGATGCTAGGTAGCTACTCCAGATATCATCGTGCACCTTACCTGTCTCTTGGTTGTGTACGTACGAGAATCATTTCACTTAGTATAGTCGTATACACATTGATTCATACTTTGATCCCCATACACACACAGGTGTAAACAAGTTTTGACTATAGAGATTATTAGCTATTAAGTTATGCTCTATTTCTCTCTTGTCCTTGTGAGAGTGAAGCTATATTATAGTCTTCTTGCTTTTAGTAGGGTGTATTTGGCTTTATGGTAAGAGGGTCCAAAAGTATATTTGAGAGTAAAATTAATTTGAAGTTATGTATAGTTATTTCTCAAAAATATATTTGAGAATGAAATTTTATCAGAAAATTCAGTTTTAGAGAAACAAGACTTGGAATACTTAAATAACCACATGTCAATTGATCAATGCGCTTAGTAATCCCGCTTCTTGTTTTTAGTAGGCTTTTTGGTTGGTGAGTAAATATGTGGAAAAGATTTATTTTGCCAAAAGTAGGAAAAAATGTTTGCTAAACAACCTTAGAACCAATTAATCAAGACAAGAATAACTTTAGCTAGTACCTCTTATAAAGAATTGAGAAAGCGCCTAAAGTAACTACCGAATTTGACTCTCAATAGAGGACTCATCATATCACCCAGAATTATTGTTTGGCAGGAATATATAGCTGTCACTTTGAAAACCCCTCATGCTTTGGACTATTGCAAACCATCATAACAAGGACATCATGCATCTGCAACATATAGCGAACCATAACTAACTAAGGGTGACAAAAGAAAAGAAACAGGACCACAGTAGAAACAAAGTAACCTCCCCAATCAGAGGTTTACCATTTTATGGCCAGTCATTTTCAAAAATATGCGTCCAGTGAGTGGTGACCGGTCTACATGCCCTTTTTCTCTTTGATCTTTTTTGGGTACTTGGTGGTCTTTCGTGAGAGTCCAGAAACCCCATTTTCTCTTGTTCCCAATGGAAGCTTACGTTGTCAACCTTGCTCAATTATTTTCGCTTTCCATACATAATGTTCAGACAAGGGTCCTAAAGGTTCAAAATTTCAGAGAGAAATCACCCTTTCAGAAAAGAATAGTTCTCTCAAACTCAAATCACCCATCATCTATTTTTTGTTGTTGTATGGTCAAGTACCACATCTGCTTGAAATTCAGTTTAAAAAAATTTATTGTGCTAATGCGTTTTCTGTTTTGACCATTTCACTTGATAATGACAAGGAATACAACAAGCAATAGTGAAAGCCCATCTCTAGGTACTCATCATCTTAGTTTTTCTTTTGCTAAGAATAGCAGCTCGGCTTTGTCACATGGACATGCATATATTCAAATAATGGTATTACTGCAAATGTTGCAATAAATTATTTGTACTGAGACCGAAAGTGACTACGGGGACCAAAGTATCGGTAAACAGATTCTGTACACGATGATTGTTCCAGTGTTCCTTAGTTTTTGAGGATTTTGAAGTCCCTTTTTACTTAATCAATGTACTTTGTCAAGTGGTCCTGATATTTCTTAAAAAAATAAAATATTACAGTGCAATGTCTTATTTGCTTAACTAAGGGACACCGAATCGCTTAAAAGTCAAATGTTCAAATTTATTTTCAAACCGGTAAAATATGAGATATGAATATAATAATAATAGGACTTTCGAACACCCATACACTTCAACCTACAGTCTTTTTTATTGATGCGACGAGCATTACCAAACGCAGGGCTATGTATATACAAGCTGGAATGCAGAACTAAGATAGCTAAACTACAGGAAACGGTGTTTAGAATGAATGTTGAGACCAAAATAAAAAAAGAAATTAGGGTGACTCAATAGAACCAATTATAATTGCACTGTTTTACAGCTTAATGTTTAGAAAGCATGATCACAAGTTAAGCAAATCACCAAAATCCTGCTCTTAAAATTACAGTTGAGTTTTACAATTCTCCTGTATACCAAAAAAAAAATGCTAATATCTAATTCGGTGACAAACAAAATCGCCAGACTAGCATCAGATGCAAACAGATTGGGATGGCCAGAAAAGTGAATAATATGTTTTTTGAAAGATGGGGCTCCATCTCCATGTGAGTGTACCCTGTCCCCATTAGGGAAGTAACAGAAAGGAATGCCTGGATAGAAGAAATCACAAGCATCTCCTAGACCTAGAGGGGTAACATTTTATTTCTATTGGGTTTGGTTTGATCTTGTACAAGAGATTCGTTGATAAATAGTAGTATAATGTATCACTCAAGACATTTCACCCATCTTTGATTAACAGTTAGCACTTAGCAATATCTGTATGCAGTTCTTAATCTGCATAAACTGGGGGGATCGGCAGAATGGCAGATGATATGCAAAGAAAATCTAATGATTGGGCATATTGTCAAATATCAGTGTAAGATGAGTAAAAATAGCACTGAAAGTATAACTCAGGTAGAATTACTAGTCTACAACTCGTATTTCTACTCAGTATCAGATCCATTTTCCATCTTAAACAACATAGTGGAGAAGGGTATCTAAGTCTCTGCCTCATTAATTTTCAAATTTTGGCTAGAAATGTCTATAACTAAGAACCATAATTTAGTTGCATTTCAATAACATAACTGCCAGATTTATATGAAAGAAAGCTACCACATTTGAAGTAAATACTAAGATCATTATTAACGAGGGCTATTAAGAACATCAATTGACACACGATTAACAGAAGGCAAACGCATTTGCTGGTCCTGAGATCTTCTCCTCTTCAACTGCGGCTCCAGTGAAAGTAAGACATCGGATGAAACAGCCCATGAATCATTTGAGCTATCACAACTGAAAGTTGCATCAGTAACAGCACCTGGGCTACCCGTTTCAGATAGTCGCTTGCATTTCTGGTGAAGGCTGTAAATGCCTACATGGCAACCTAATAGTTTCTGTATAATTCTGTAGCACTGGTTCACTTGTTCCTGTAAGATCACCACCAACATTTTCCAACTACTCACCAAATCAACAACAGATTTGAAAATTCAAGACAGACACAGAACCAACAAAGTTTAAGAGACAAACCTCCCTAATCTTTAGTAAACCCAGAAGCTGATCAATGTACTCAGTCGCATTAAATGATTCAATCTCTTTAATAACATGGATCATTGTCGCAGCAGCCAATGTAGAAGGAAGATAACTCATAACCCTTGAATCTGACAACAATTTATGACATTCCATATACAGAAATCAGCAATCATAATGGCACAACCCCGATTGGCTTAACATGAATGGAGTATCTATCTAGTGTCTCACTAATTAGCATTAAATCCAAACTACAAAATGTTACATACCCACAATGATACTGAGAAGAACCCGCTCACAACGCCACAGAAACTCCCAATGCAAGCGACTCTTCAAACCAAGCCGTCTCACAATGTGTTCAAAGAAGGAAATTGGGGTCACCGGATGCATCCTCCACTTAAGAGTTGACAGCACCAGCAGCTCCATTCTCTGAATAGTCTTGGCCTCAAACACAAACCTTGACTCCTCCACCTAACCAAAAATAATAAAAACACCAAATACCAATGCATAAGAAACGAAACAAAACAAAAACAAAAGAAAAAGTCATATGAACAAACACCTAAGCTTCATAATCTCAAAGTCAAAAGCATACTTGAAGGTCCAAGAGGAGTGGCACATGGGTCTCATCTGTTTTCGCAGCAAGGGACAAACAAGCAACAGCAGCGAGCTGTGTCATCCACGGTTTGTCCCTCTGAAACTTCAAACTTGTGATGAACCTATCGAAGTAGTTAACAGCAAGAACAGTGGTCAAAGCAGAGAACCCATAGTGCCCAGAAACTTTCGAAACCCATTTCACAGCCTCAACACGAGGCCCTTCCAGAGCCCCATCAGAAAAAGAACGCAAATGGGTCTCTCCCTCTTTCGCGATAAACGACACGAGCTCTTCGTCTTCCCAGAACAGGTCATTGTCGTGTAAAACCAAGGGCAAAGGTTGCGACTTTATCACAGAGGGGTCGTTGTTTTCGGTCTCGCACTCGTCACCGTTCGCGTCAAAGTCTTCCTCGAAGGTTTCTCGCTCTTCGCAGAGAAGGGCATCCAGGAACGAGGGAGACTGAGAGTGGTGCTGCGCATCGTCGCCGAGAGCCATTTTTCTTCTTCGAAGAAGAAAAAAAACGTTTCTTCATTGCAGCGAAGAGAGGGTGCGCAGAGCCATTTTCAACTCTGCGTGTGTTTGTTAGTGTGTGTTTCTCTTCTTTCTCTCACTACAGTGAATCGCAGTGAGATAATGAGAGAGAGAAAGAGAGACCAATGCGGTAATCAAACAAAGGGTTTATCTGATAAGCACTTCACGCTTGTCCTTCTTTCCCTTTTTCCTTCTTTTATTTTCAGAAAAAAAAAAAAAAAAATCTCGTGTATTGTTGTTATTTTAATGTTTATATTGAAGAGCGAGCGAGACAGGCTGGGTTGGCGCGCAGAAAAACAGCGCGTAACGGCGAGAGAAATATCACGTTGTATTTTGAATTCGAATTATGGGGCGTAACAATGTTGTTTTATCTGTCTTTTGAGGATTTCGTCAAGCTTGTTTCACGTTCCATTCCATCCGTTCATTTTTGTTCACGTGCTACATTTTCAGTTTTTTTTTTCTTCCACATGGGTTACTATTTGGTCAAAATACTAGAATGTTGGTAAATTGAATTGAATCGGTTAAAAAATTAAGATAAATAATTTATTTGAACTAAATAATAAAATAATAGACTAAATAAATTTTTTATAAAGATAAAAGACTAAATTGAATAAAAAATAAGATAGAGGATTAAATTAAATCAAAAATAAGATAGAGGATTAAATTTCAATTCAATTATTTTGATTTTATTAATTTATCATTTAGATAATTATAAGATTCATTTAATGGTTGAGAAGAATAGTTTAAGGATTAATAGAAGAAGGGGAAAGGAAGAGAGATTGTGGAGTCAAATCTCTATAATAACATTCTAACAAAATATAATACTAAAAAATATGATTCAATCTAATCGAATTTAAGAAAACCATTTAGATTAAATCATGTTTCAATTTGGTATGTGTTCTTGTAACTAAGTTTTACACAGGAATTATGAGATCTAGTCCATAAGCATTCAATTAAGACCAGTGTAATTGTCTTCTCAACTTTGTCCTCGGGGTTCTTATAGACACGACCTCCTCCTAAGCTTTGTAGCGGTCGACTCTACCTTTAACTCCCAATTAATCGTTATTATAGGTGTCTTATAATAACTTTTGGGCGATTATTATAGCTCCAAAGAGGGTTGTAAGAATGGTTTACTGTTATTAGTAAGGAACAGATCGGAAACCAATCGACAAAGACTAAGCTATGTGAGAGAAGTCTTGGGTCAGTCAGCAAACGACCAATACGGTACATAGTCCTCTAGCCTTGAGTGCCTAAGCACAAAGAGGCTTAAAGTCGTGGATCGATCAACGAACAACCAGTGCGATACACAATCCTCCAGCCTTGAGTGCCTAAGCACAAAGAGACTTGAAGTCGTGGATTGATCGGTAGAAGACTGGTACGGTACATAGTCCTTTAGTCTCAAGTGCCTAAGCACAAAGAGGCTTAAAGTCGTGGGTCGGTCAGTGGACAACCAGTATAGTAAATTAATCTCTACTCATACGAAAAATCAAGTTAATAACTTAACATCAAAATGAATTTATTTGTGTACTTACCAAAATATGGAGGTACAAAAGAGGGGACCTGCAAAACAAAGGACTGTAACGCTAAGTAAATACGCGAGTTAGTGGAGAAACGCGAGTTAGTGGAGAATGAGTGTATAAAGGGTGAGACATAATCTAGATTTATAGAGTGGAAGAGGAATCTCGGGTCCTTGTATGTCTGGATTGTTATAGTGGTGTAACAACCCTTGCAGATAATTATTATCATATAGATAATAACTAATAGATAATTATAAGTTACATATAATTATGTCTTATAGATAATGTGTATGTTATAGATAATTTGTTTCTTATAGATAATTGAGTACCTGCCACTTGATAGGGAGGTTACAACATTATCATTAATATTTGAATAATAAGGCGTTAGAGATAACCCATTGGCTCAACAACTCGGCTGCTAAGGATGAGATGTCTATGCTCCTGTGCTAGGGTTGACACGAAGGGTTGACGTGTATGTTGGGCGCCATGTTACTTGCCACGTGTATTTTGTGGAACCCTGGAAAATACATAAGCCCCCCAAGCTTTGATCCAGCTTGTGGGCGAAAGAGGTTGTCTAGTGTTGAGGAAGATTGTCTGATGTCGAGAGTAGTAGCCTTGACAAGTAGAAGGCTCACGAGTTTGTCGAACCCCAAAGTGGGGACAAATATTGTCTGTGTTGATGGAGATAATCTTTACAGGTGAGAGAGTTGTAGGTGTGTCAAGCCCCCAGCCTAGACAAGTGTTGTGCAAGTTGTTGTTATCAAGTTGTCCAGGGAAGACATGCTTTTTACTGTGCAATGAGGTCGGACATGTCAGGCAAGTGGAGTATTCATATTGGACAATTTTTCCCTTTATCTTACCGTTGGAGATTGCATTGAAGGAAAGTGTTTCGCTTGTCCTTTGCCACAGGCGAGTGTGGCGCACGTGCGGTAATCTTGCATAGTGTCACTCGTGGAGTGGGCATGTACTGGAGACATGGTTAATGGGTGAGTGGAGCTGCATCATGGTGCGGATTTCTAGGGAGTCATGGTACTGGAGACGTGGTTAATGGATGAGTGGATGTTCAATGTTTTTTATCACCGCTACTTTTGCATTTCTGATTCTCTCCCTTCTAGATCCTTCCTTGCTTCATGATTTCCCATTTCTCCCTTCAATCGTCTTTCTTCCTCGAGGTATTTCCCTTTTTGATCATGTCCTTGTCATTCATTTCTTATTTCTCCATGGGTTTAGGCAGTAGTGACTCTGGGGGAACCTCGACGACTCCTCGGATCAGGCTTAGAAATGGACTTAGATTTCTTTTAGAGAAAGATATTGACGCCACACTCAAGAAATAGGTGAGAAGGTGAGTGATAAGTCATAGATTTGATCGCCACAAGTTGCCTTGATAAGATCATATTCAGTTCTTTACCCAAGAACCAAGGGAAGCTCTCACAAAAGGGAGAGAACTCAAACTTTCATTCAGACTCAAATTTGTCTCAAAGCTACAAAATTCCTACTATTTATAGGCTAGGCTTCCTTCTAAACATCCCACTAGGAATTAATTTCCACTTAGAATTAAATTCCCATTAACATTAAATATCCACAAGCAATAAAACCCCACTAACCACTATAATAACTTGGGAATCCTAAAAACATAAAAACTGACCTAAAAGATGTCACCAACCATCTGGACTTATTACATAAAAATAAAATACACAAATTAAAGGAAAATTAGAAAATGAGGCTTAATTAGTTCCTTAGACCAAAAGCTATGTAATCCATCCAAATAAGCTTCAAGTTGCATCTCGAGTATAAACTCTTGAGCTGATTGTGCTCTTCAAATTATTGTCTTTAAGTTTGTTGAATTTCTCTTCAAGTTCTACAGATAAGACAATTCTTGGTTGGGCACTTGCATGACTAAGCTTTGGAAAGCCTTCTTAGTTCTTTTCAGTCTTGCTTTGGTTATTGGGTTTGTCATCCATTGCAAAAGATATTTGAAGTCAGTAGACCCTTGTTGGATTATATCATTTCCTCCCTCTTCAAAAAGATTCGTCCTCGAATCAAGTTCATCATCTACATGAAACAAAGTGAAGTCAACATCAATAAAAGAGACATTGACTTAATACTTACCATGAAACTGAAGGTTATAAGTAGTATTATTTATCTTTTCAACCACTTGGAAAGGACAATGCCCCTTGGTTGCAACATCAAGTGTCTTTGAAAACTGAAGTCGATATTCATTTGATGCTTTGCTTTCCTCCTTTTGAAACAATTCTTCAAATCCTTTCACAAGATGATCATGACAATCAACAATGGGTTAGAATAAAAATAAGAGCAATCATGTTTCTCTTTATCTTTTGCTCTTTCTTTTTCACTCTCTTTTCAATTATTTCACTTTCTCTCATATCTTTTTCTTCTATTTCTTTCTCTTGAATTTCTTTTTCTTTTTCCCTCAACTCATTTTTTCTCATCTCATTTTCTATCTCAACTCGTTTTCTTTCATCTCTTTTTCTTTTAGCTCGTTTTTCAATGTCTTCCACCTTGGGCATTGGGAGTTCATATGCCCTTTTTCAAAACACATGAGACATTCAAGTTCCCTACTTCTAGTTGGATGAATAGATGTAGTAAGTTTAGCACTAGTAGAGATACCCTCCCTCTTTTGTTTGGTCCTCCAACCTAACCTTTCATATCTCTTATTAGCTCTTCTTTTTCTCTCTTCTTCTATATGTCTCCTTTGATATTTTCTTGGAACATACCTCGTTCTCGTCAAGGTCTTTATCTCCAACCATGTTTCCACCAGGGTTTCATTGAATCTCTTCCTGTATTTCTTTTCTTGATCCCACCAAATTAGAGCATGATCTTTAAACGCTAAAGCTGCTACCTTAACCTTTTCCGCTTCACTATATTGGCAACATGCAAATACTTGCTCTATTTTCATCTCCCACTTTAAGTATGCCTCCGGATCACTCCTTCCTTTGAAACTTGGAACCTTATCCTTCAAAACCTCTAACTCTTCCCATGTTTTTGTATGTCTCCAATTTCTCGTTTCCAACCCATCCATACTGAAGTCCCAATGAGTAGTATAGTTTCAATCAACAAGAAGTAAGAAAAAAATATGGATCATCTCCACTCACTAAGTGTTTCATTCAAATAATGGGATCACTTGTGTTTCATACAATCAAGTTTTTTGCCCCATGATGATCTCACCACTCTTTCCTTTTACCACTCAACTTCGTCTTGTAAGCTCTTAAGAGAGAATCTTATCAATGATTCTTTTTCAAGACAACAAAGGAACAATCAAGTGACTTAGAATTTGGAGAACAAAGGGCTAACAAGGAATATGATAAGAACAAGATGGATGATATACACAACAAAGAAAAAGAACAAAGAAGTCACAAGATCATATTACAAAAATAGAATATATTGAGTCTTTTCAATTCCTGGTAAACTTTGCTTTCCCTTTTTTTAAAGAAGCTGAATTGTGCAATAGTTTGTGGTTGCACTCTTGACTTTTTCAAGAATTTGTTTTTCATAATTTTTTATTCATTCTCTTTTTCTTTGGATCAAAATAATGGTTCCAACGATTTTATTTTTGTACAAATTTCTCTCATTTTTTTTTAAAAAATAGAACTCGAAATTCAACTTAAAAATATGATGTTGAACACAAAAATGATAAATAGAAGATCAAAGACACAAAACAAGAACAAGGAACCACAAAAGGAAAATGAAACATGACAGAAAGAAAATAGAACAAAATGGAATAGAGAAGAAAACAATATGAACACAAACTGAAGAACAAGAACTAGAAAAATTGAAAAGTAGGATTGAAACATATGAAAAAAAAACTCAAACCTGAACTTCAAGGAGCCGAAGCTCTGATACCAAATGATATGAACACAGAAACGGGACACATTGCCTTGAAGTTTCAAACTTAGAAATTGACTTAGTTTTCTTTTAGAGAAGGATATTGATGCCACACTCAAGAAATAGGTGAGAAGGTGAGTGACAAGTCATAGATTTGATTGCCACAAGTTGCCTTGATTAGATCCGATTTCAGTTGTTTTCCCAAGAACCAAGGGAAGCTCTCACAAAAAGGGAGAAAATTCAAACTTTCATTTAGACTCAAATCTGCCTCAAAGCTACAAAGTTCCTACTATTTATAGGCTAGGCTTCCTTCTAAACATCCCACTAGGAATTAATTTCCACTTAGAATTAAATTTTCGCTAACATTAAATATCCACTAGCAATAAAACCCCACTAACCACTGTAATAACTTGGGAATCCTAAACTCATAAAAAAATGACCAAGAAGATGTCAACAACTATTTGGACTTATTACATAAAAATAAAATACGAAAATTAAAGGAAAATTAGAAAATGAGCCTTAATTAGTTCTTTAGACCAAAAGCTATGTAATCCATCCAAATAAACTCCAGCCTATAGTTGCATCTTGAATATAAACTCTTGGGCTGATTGTGCTCTTCAAATTATTGTCTTTAAGTTTGCTAAATTTGTCTTCAAGTTCTACAAATGAGACATATCTTGGTTTGGGCACTTGCATGACTAAGCTTTGGAAAGTCTTCTTAGTTCTTTTTGGTCTTGCTTTGGTCATTGGGCCTATCATCCATTGCAAAAGCTATTTGAAGTCATTGGACCCTTGCAGGATCATATCAACATCCGACAACGAGTCTTCTTCTTCAGAGAGGAGGGCGGACTCGCACAATACTGGTGAAGGCTCTTTCCTCCTTCGCAAGAGGACGCAACCTTCTGCTAGCTTTCGGGACAAGGAACCCATTCCGGTTACCATAATCATTCTCTTTCTATTTTTGGGGGAGCGAGGAAGAGTGGTGGAAGGGATGTTAGGGCTTCTCCTCATGTGTGACATAGCCACAGTGCTGGGTAGCATCACCCCCTCCTGCCATCAATGGCTATGAGTGGGTAAAGAGCAATATCCTGAAATATCGCTCCTCCATTTGCTCTGCAGCAAGTATCACTGCTCTTCGGAGTCAACTTAGGTTGGCTAACCCCGAAGACTCCTGCAAGGTGGTTGTTGAGGCTTGTGGGAGTGACAATTTCCTTTTTTTTTTAGGGTCGTGCCAGGTTGTCAACCTTTCTTTTTCATGTACCGGTGCCTCTTTGAGGTGCTGGGTTTGATTCTTCCTCTGAGTTCTTTTCAATGTGCTCTATTGAGCACTTGAACATTGCCTCTTCCAAGCTTCATTCCAATAGCTCGGCTATGGTGAGGGCTTTTGAGATCTTGTGCCTTTTCTTCAACATCTGATCTAGTGTGTCGGTTTTCCTAGACTTCTTTTAGATGAAGTTGACATGCAAGATAGGGTTTCTTTGAACAGTGTGTCCAAGAAACTATTTGAGTTTGACTCGAATGTGTTTTGCTTTAGGATTGCTTTTTCAAGGTCTAGGCTACTGATGTCGTGGCTGATGGGTTGCCACTAATGTTCAACCGGGACAAGGAACCCCGCTTCCCGTTCTATTGGCAGTCTGACCTACTTTGTTCAAGTCTTTCAACGAGGATCTATTGACCCTTGTGGAAAGGGTGGACAAGGCTATACTAGAGCAACTGTCGGCTTCGCTAGAGGTGCGAGCCATTTTTCCTTTGCCCTCGGCAGACAATCATCTTGCTGCCCTGGATGGTAAATTATTTTTCCTTATCTTCCTCTGTGTCTGAGGTATTTAGCCCGAATTAACACTTGTTGTGTTTTATTTTGCAGGTATAATGGAGATTTCCCCTGGAGGCCTTTGGTGAAGCATGTTGGACCTGCTGGTGGGGCTGTGCCACCTTCGTCTGTAACCCTCCTGCTGGAGGTGAGGATCAACCTATTGCTAGGGATGGCGCTATTGGTGTTGAGATTGTTGAGGCTCCACCCAACACCCTTTCCTTTGTTTTGGCTAAGAGAAAATAAGATGACGGTGCTGGGACTTCAGGCCGCAAGAAGTCAAGGGCCCCTCTCAGCCTTCGCGTAGTGAGACAGACTGTCAGGCTACTTCCCGGTTCGGGTGGCCCTCTTGCTGTTGTTTTGCAGGGTCCGCTTGTGGCGTCGTCAACCATCCAGGCTATTGTTGTTGCTCCTACTTCTACATTTCTTCCTTCCTCACTTGCCCAGGGGGTTTCTGTCTCCTCGACTGTCGTGACCACTATTTTAATTCCATCAGCTAGCCTGATCGTGGCTCCTCCGTCCACTGCAGTTACACCCTTGCCGAGCATTGACACGGAAGTCACTGGTGATCCTAAAGTTCCATCTTTTTCCTCTTCAACTCCACCGATTCCTCCCTTTGCTGTGCTGGTGTTGACCCCACCCTCCTATTCTTCTCGCCCTAATGTCTCTCTTGATCACCTCTACACTTCGTGTGATTTTGATTCACTGTGGAGTATAGGCTACAAGCCAGAACAAACGAGCCCGGCCGGCTTTGTATCGCCTTTTGGTAGGAATCTCATTTGGTCAGCCAGGGTTCATAATTCCACTGAGTTTGCAAAGTTTTTCCTCCAGAGAAGTCTGACAATTCTGGAGGAAAATTAGCAGAGACACCAGGAGGCTTTGAGCAGAGTGGCGTCCTTAGAGGCTGAGGTCTCCAAGTAGAGGGCCACTGCTCGCACCATATAGAGGGTGGAACGCCCCAAGGTGGCTAACGCCATTGTCGCCTTTGTTGAGGCTATTAAATCCAACCACCAACGGCCAAGCTTTTATGCACCCAGTTGGATGGCGACGAATTGGTCGATCGCTGCAAGGACTTGCTGAGGGAGAAAAAGGACTTAGCTGGCAAGGCTAAAAGTGCCACTACAAAGAGGGAGAGTCTGTCGTAGGTGGTTTTCAACCTTGAGGCTCGTTTGAAGGAGTCGGAGTCCAGGCTGGGGGAGTCCGAGCTCAAGGCGTTGGAGGAGAGGGAGGACCATAAGGAGCTTGAAGAGGAGCTACTCATCTACAAGAAGAAGGTTGTGGAGCAAGAAAAGGGTTTTCACAAGGTCGTCAAGAAGGTCGGGTTCTTCGCCAAGGACCTTAACTTGGGTCTTTCGACCCATTCAAGGATGTGAAGGATGATGTTCTACTTAACGAGATAGTTGTTGTTGCGGAGAAGGTTTCTAGTGAGGAGCAGGACACTAAGGCAAATGTCTAGGTTGCCCATTTTCCTTTGTATTTTTGTTTTGTTGATTTGGGGCCTTGAACACTCTGAAAATTATTCTCTTTTATTACAAATTCTTGTCTTTGTTGACGTAATTTTTTTTGTTCTCTATCTTGTATGTTGTTTTCGCTTGTTTATGCAATGCTCCGTAATAGTTAGGGTAGGCCACATTGACGTGAGTGAGGTCTTTGCAGCCTAGGAAGTGAGACCTTGACGGAAATTAATAATTTAGATGACACGAAATCATCTAAGGTTTGATTTCAACCTGATTAAGGGTCTTGTCATTCATCTGATGATGCTTCCTTTCACTTTGTGGAGCTTCTCCCCTAATGCTTATGAGGAGATAGTTTGAATTCCACCTGATTAAAGGTCTTGCTGACTAGTTTTGGTGGTGTCTCATTTTGCCTCTTGTTTGAGGAAAAATGATTGAACCTTTGGCTATGCTTGTAGTAGTTCCAAAGGAGTGGGCTTACCAAGAGTGTGCCTTAGGTTTTGTGCACCAAGAGTGGACCTTGGGTTTCTTGTATTCATGCAAAGATACATTTTAGGAGTATAAAAGTTTGTCAAGGGTGGACCTTGCATACCTTGAGTTTCTGCATAAGGGAACTTAACGATGGGGAGGCTCACCTAGGGTGGACCTTGGGTTTGTCAAGCCTTGGACGAGGGACATGTTTGTCCTGGGTTTTGGTGAAGTTAACCAAGGCAGACCTTGGGATTGTCGAACCTTTGGAGATCAACCAGGAACTCATCCCTCCTGGATTTTGGCGAGGTTCACCAAGGAAGGACCTTGGGTTTGTCGAACCTTTGGAGATCGAGACACACCAAAGGAGGACCTTGGGTTTTGTGAGCCTTTGGAGATCGACTAGGAACTAGTCTATCCTGGGTTTTGGCGAGGTCCACCATGGGTAGACCTTGGGTTTGTAGTACCTTTGGAGATCGAGACTTACCAAGGGAAGACCTTGGGTTTTGCGAGACTTTGGAGATCGACCAGGAACTCGTCCGTCCTGGGTTTTGGCGAGATTCACCAAGGGCGGACCTTGGGTTTTGCGAACCTTTGGAGAGTTGACATAAGTAAATAAAATAAGTGAGATACGTTTTATTCATTGTAGCAATTGAGTACAAATTCCATTTTATTTCACGGATGTGCCTTGTTAAAACCTCTCAAGTTAAAACCCTAATTTTTTCATGTAACAAAAGACTCAAGTAGGAAAAGAATACATCATCCAATCTTGCAGCAGGTCAACTGAAATAGAACTTTAGATGGGTAGCATTCCATGTTCTTGGAATTACTTTACTATCTAGTTTTTTAGCTTGTATGCTCCATTTTATAGGCTTGTGATGACCCTGAATGAGGCTTCGTAGTTGGGTCCAAGCTTTTCCGCTAGGAAATTTTTTTGGGCTTCACCTCAGACTCGTTATACGAGGTCGCCAGGTTGAAAGGTTCGAGATTGAACCTTGGTGTTATATCTTCTTACTGCGCAGAGCTTGGTGGCCTCTTCTTTTATTCTGGCCATTTCCTAGACTTCATCCTATGTCTCTAGTTCAACCTTCATATTTTCTTCATTGTATTTTTCTTGGAATAACATCCTCCTTCTCGATGGTTTGCTGACTTCAACGAGGATCACAACGTTTGTGTCATATAAGAGTCGCAAATGAGTCTCATTAGTAGCTCAGAGTATACTAGGGAGTGTTGCACTCGAAGTTTTGATGCTGACAATAGGCCAGATATTATATTAAGAGATTGGTCAAAATAGAGGAACAATAAAGCATGAGAGGAACACTTAAGTCCCAAAAGAAGATTTAAATGGAGCAACTGTTGATGAACAGAAAGGAATACCAGAAGATGTCATTTAGAAAGTTTGTAAGAGTAAGTTCTCTTTGATTTTCTTGACTTAGATTTCCACTTGAACTCTTGAAATAAAATTGGATATGGGGCAAATAAAATGGATATGATATCCGCTGATAAATGTCTTATCAGTTTAAGTTGATTAGAAAAATCTATTTTTCTCTGACTAAACAGAATATGTCATATTTAATTTTATATATATAGTCTATTTATGTTTTGATAAATAAGCTTAATGAATAAAATCTGAACAAGATTTTATTATTAGTTTATGCTTATCAAAACTAATAAAAACAAAGATTTGAAAATAAAAAACGTGTTTATCCATATCTCTATATAAATAGAGTATCATGGGTCAAAAGAAAATAGTTAATTCTCCTTGAGTTATATTGGCAATTTGAGTTACAAATATCTTTTGAGAATTTACCCACAGGTTTATATTGTGCCTTCTGCTTAGACTTAGGAACTTTAAAGGTGACTTTGAAGTATTTGAGAAAAGTCTGGTTTAGAGTTAAATCAACAATTGAGTGAGAAACTTTGTGGAGGAACAGGGTTTCATACAAATCTAAAGTTAGGTTTGGGAAAAGTCTGGTTTAGAGTTAAATCAACAATTGAGTGAGAAACTTTATGGAGGAACAAGGTTTCATACAAATCTAGAGTTAGGTTTGGGAAAAGTCTGGTTTAGAGTTAAATCACCAATTGAGTGAGAAACCTTATGGAGGAACAAGGTTTGGGAAAAAGTCATACAAATCTAGAGTTAGGTTTGGGATTGACTTGTATAAGGGTAGAATAGGTTTTGCACTTGTACTGGATATTGGCTCATTAAATAATGAAGTGTTTTTTATTCAATTGGATTAAGTGATCCAATTGGAGCCGTGGTTGCTTTCACCTATTGAGCCTAAGAGTTTTTATTTCATTAAAATTCTCTGTATTTTGTCTTCTTTACAACCTAATTATCTGTTTTATATTTTTGGAATTTTTATCATAATTATATTGTTAAATTTTATAAACTCAATTCAACCCCCCCTTCTTGAGTTCATCTGAGACCAACAATTGGTATTGGAGCTTTGTTCTCTGTTTGTTACAGGTAATACTGAAGAGTAGATATAACATGAATGAACTCGAGACTCTCAAGTCAGGCTATGCTCCACAAAGACAACCATTATTTGAAGGGCAGTTCTATTCCTATTGGAAGAATAGAATGGAGACCTACATTCAAGCTGAAAATTTTCAAGTTTGGAAGATCATAGAAAATGGAGATTATGAAATCACCAAAAAGAATGACAAAGGTGTGGATATCCCAAAGCTAAAACAAGAGTACACCGATGAGGACTGGAAAAAGATGGAACTAAATGCTCAAGCTAGGAGGATCATTCATTACAGCATAGGACCAATGGAATTTAACAGAATCATGGGTTACAAATCTGCCAAAAGCATGTGGGATCTCTTAGAGGTAACTCATGAGGGCACTAATGAGGTAAAACAATCCAAGATTGACCTTCTTATGCATCAATATGAATTGTTTCTTATGAAACCAAAAAAAAGAATTTATGATATGATTACCTGCTTCACTAACATTGTAAATGAGTTGAAAGTATTAGGCAGGGAGATTTCACAAGAAGAGCAAGTAAGAAAAATATTGAGAAACCTTCCAAGAGAGGAATGGATGCCAAAGGTCACTGCTTTGCAAGAAACCAAAGACTTCAAGAAATTCAATTTGGAGTAGCTGAGTGGATACTTAATGACCTTCGAGATGCAACTGGAGTCTCATAAAAGGGAAAATTCATCAGGAAGAAACATGGGAATCGCTCTAAAAGCTAAATCTGAAGAAGAGCAAGGCAACACTGATGATGAAGAAGACCTTTCCTTACTAGTTAAGAAATTCAGAAAGGGATACAGAATTTCTAGAAACTCTAACAGGAAATTCAATAAGGTAAAATCTAAACATAGCTCCTCTAAGACTAATGATGGATGTTTCAAGTATGGAAAGCAGGACCATAATCAGAGATTGCCCAGAATGGGAGCTAGAGCACAAAAAGGAGAAAAAGATGAGAGAGGAGAAAAATTTTGGTAGAAAAGAACTTAAGAAGGCTATGATGGCAGCCTGGTCAGATTCTAACTCAGAAAAAGGAGACACAGATGTTGAAGAAGAAGAAGCTCAATTATGTCTTATGATTGGAAAAGATAATGACTCTGATGCTGAAACTAGAGGTAAACTCTCAAACTGAAACAACAATATTGCATGAACAAACTAAAGAAGAGCTAGTTAGAAGCATAAAATCTCTCATCAAGCAGTGCATATGTCTGCATGAAGAAAAATTTGTAGCACTAGATGAATGTGATGCATTGAGAGAAAAGAGCAATGAGTTGCTTGATGGTTATGGAAGTCTAAGATTAGAACTCATGACCATAACCAAAATAAATAATGACTTGGTTAGAAACATTCAGGATTTAGAAGTAGAAAATGAAGATATTCATAGGTGCATGGCTTTCTTGAGATCTGAAAAGAAAAAATTAAAGGAGCTGATTGAAAAGAGTCCTAAGGTAAAACTATTGGAAGAAAAAATAAAGAACTTGAATAAGGAGAATGACATCCTTAGAAGCAAACTAGCTGACCTACCTAGCAGTTCAAACAAAAAGCAAGTTAGACCTTGGGAAGATACTTGGATTAATAAGGCACACACTCAGTGTAAGCATGGACTAGGTTAAAAGGCATGGGATTATAGAAAGAAGCATGTTGATCTATATGAAACTAGAGTCTGCATGCATTATGGGAAGGGTGGACACCTAAAAGAATATTGCATACATAGAATAAATGAATTAAAGAAAAATGAACACTATGCATATCATTCTCATTGTTCTATTAATAAACTAGCAAAGAAAAGAGAACACAATTCTTCATATGCTAAGAAAAAGGGACCTAAGCAAGTCTGGGTTCCCAAAACAAACAAATGATTTTCTTTTGCAAGTTGAAGTGAGGGGGAACAACACATGGTACTTAGACATCGATTGTTCCAGGCACATGACAGGAGAAAAATCTAGATTCCTCACTCTCAACCCCTTTAAGAATGAATGTGTGACTTTCAGAGATAAAAACCAAGGACATCAAGCTTTGTGATGTTGTGCTCAAGGAAAGCAGCAGAATGAAGTAGTGGAGAGAAAGAATAGGACCTTGGAGGACATAACCAGAACCATGTTGATTGCAAGTGGTCTACCAAGGAACTTTTGGACAGAAGCTTTAAGCATAACTTACTACATCATAAATAGGGCCATGATCAAATCTATGATTAAGAACACCCCTTATGAATTGTTTAAAGGAAGAAAGCCCACCATAGTGCATCTAAGGACTTTTGGATGCAAGTGCTTTGACCACAATAATTGGAAGGACAACTTGGGTAAATTTGATACAAGGAGTGAGAAGGAGTGTTCTTGGGTTACTCCTCCAAGAGTAAAGCATACAAAGTCTATAACAAAGAGGTAAAATAGATAAAATATTTTTTAAAATTCAAAGGTAAGGATCTATTAATTGTACAAGTATATGTTGACGATATTATTTTTGGATCCACTAATGATTTTTTGAGCAAGTGGTTTGTTGAAATCATGAGCAAAGAATTTGAGATGAGTCTTATGGGTAAGCTGAACTTCTTTTTTGGGCTGCAAGCATCCCAAACTGAATCTGGGATAATGATACATCAACAGAAGTATCTCAAAGAACTTCTTAAGAAGTTTAGAATGGAATCAACCAAGCCTCATCATACACCTATAGCCACTGGTGACAGAGTAAGTGAAGACATCTCAGGTAAGAGTATTGATATAACTACTTATAGAGGCATGATAGGTTTGTTACTTTACCTAACATCCAGTAGACCGGACATTGTTTTTAGTGTAGGATTGTGTGCAAGATTTCAGTAAAATCCTAAAGAGTCACATTTAAAATATGTCAAGAGGATTCTTAGATTAAAGGGAACTAAGAACTTAAACTTGTGGTATCCTAAAGGGGCTAACTTTGACTTTATTACTTATAGTGATGCTGACTTTGCAGGTGATTTGGTAGGAAGAAAAAGCACTTTGGGCATTGCCCAGTTTCTTGGACCTTGCTTAATATCTTGGGGTTCCAAGAAGCAGTACTCGGTAGCATTATCCACTACTGAGGCTGAATATGTGGTATCAGCTCTTTGATGTGCTTTGATTTTATGGCTAAAAGAACATTTACTGGATTTTGGCGTAGACATAGGATGCATTCAAATCTTTTGTGACAACACAAGTGCCATTAGTATCTCAAAAGATCCAATGCTAAACTCCTGGACTAAACACATTCATATAAGACATCACTTCCTTAGAGATTGTGCAGAAACAAGTCAAATTCAGTTGAAATTCGTCAAACTGAGTAGTAAATTGCAATCATTTTCACTAAGCCACTGAGCAGGGACAAGTTTGAAAAACTGAGACCAAAACTTGGTTAATTTATATGCATCCATGAGTTCTCAGGTTCACTAATTACTAACTTATCTTCATCTCCTCTTTTCATTCATTCACCTTTTCCTATTTCTTTTTACTTCCATTTTTATCTCCTTTATTATTTATTAAGCACAATTATCCTTGAGTACAGTAACTGGTTCCAAATTTGGTGAGGATTTAACATTTTACAGGTGAGGTGGAGAATCTAGAACTTGTGTCATTGAAGTTGGAGACTCTAAATAAGAGAAGACAACTCCATGAAACTAACAAGGATGAAATAGGCCATGTTTCTCTTAGCCAGAGCCTTATATAGCCCAACTGACACTTTTATATCCCTAGTCACCCTTATTAAGCCTAAAATTGCTAAAACAACTGGCATACCAAGTCAAAGTTTTTAGGAATATCAAAAGAAAATATCCTAAATATTACCCCATAATCACCCCAAAAGTTCTACACAAAGACAACAATTGGTATCAAATGAAAAGATAACAAGTGTACACTTCTGACACAAGGCCAACAGTACAATAAAAAAATATTATAGAAAGGCCACACATTAAAGCTTGTTCAAGAGTCTCATGCATCTAAACAGGGGGAACACAAGTCAGGGGGAACACAAAGTCAAACAGAACAAAAAGTCAAGACTCCTAGTTCAAGAACAGCTGAGCAGTACATTTTTTTTCTAATACACTTTTTAACATTACTATCTCTTCCCATCCCTAAACATTACAAGCTTACAAAAGTCTTATAGACTTAATTGGATCATGGAGTTAGATTCCTCAAATGAGTGGAGAACAGTCAAGAAATACAAGCCTATGGAAACTCCAAGAGAGACAAACACTGAGTGATGTGTGCATACAGGAGTGATTTGGATGGTTACTATGTTGCTGGATATTGTTCTAAGTCTCTCATATTTCAGGTTTCCTTTCCTCCACTTCTCCTTATGTTTTTCTCATCCTCTCTTTCTGATGTTACCAAAAGGGGGAGTGTGATGTAGACATGTAATTACTACATGCCTTCTTCCATCTAATTTCTTATTCTACTTTCTTTTCTTCTGGTTATTAGTAAGCTCTAGAACTCATACTAATGTTATTGTTTATTAAGCACATAACCAGTCAAAGGATTGATAAACTGTAACTGTGCAATGATCTCTGGGAAGATGTCCAAAGCTATGCTCTGATATTGACATGTTTATAAACTGATTTGTAAGTTATCTATCAATCTTTAAAGCCTGTAGCAATACATGTCTAAAGAGATTGTCATAATCAAAAAGGGGGAATTTGTTGGACTCGAAGTTTTGATGTTGACAATGGGTCAAATATTATATTAAGGGATTGGGTCAAAATAGAGGAACAGTAAAGCATGAGAGGAACACTCAAGTCTCAAAAGAAGATATAAATAGAGCAACTGTTGATGGGCATAAAGAAAGAGTAAAACCTGTCATTTAGAAAGTTTGTAAGAGTAAGTTCTGTTTGATTTTCTTGACTTAGATTGCCACTTGAACTCTTGACATAAAATTGGATGTGGGGCAAATAAAATGGAGATGATATCCGCTGATAAATCTCTTATCAGTTTAAGTTGATTAGAAAAATCTATTTTTCTCGGATTAAATAGAATATGCCATATTTAATTTTATAGATAAAGTCCATTTCTGTTTTGATAAATAAGCTTAACTAATAAAATCTGAACAAGATTTTATTGTTAGTTTATGCTTATCAAAACTAACAAAAACAAAGATTAGAAAATAAAAAACGTGCTTATCCATATCTCTATATAAATAGAGTATCATGGGTCAAAAGAAAAAAGTGAATTCTCCTTGAGTTATATTGGCAATTTGAGTTACAAATATCTTTTGAGAATTTACCCACAGGTTTATATTGTGCCTTCTGCTTAGACTTAGAAACTTTAAACTTAACTTTGAAATATTTGAGAAAAGTCTGGTTTAGAGTTAAATCAACAATTGAGTGAGAAACTTTGTGGAGGAACAAGGTTTCATACAAATCTAGAGTTAGGTTTGGGAAAAGTCTGGTTTAGAGTTAAATCAACAATTGAGTGAGAAACCTTGTGGAGGAATAAGGTTTGGGAAAAAGTCATACAAATCTAGAGTTAGGTTTGGGATTGACCTTTATAAGGGTAGAATAGGTTTTGTACTTGTACTGGATATTGGCTATTTAAATAATGAAGTGTTCTTTATTCAATTGGATTGAGTGATCCAATTGGAGTCGTGGTTGTTTTCTCCTGTTGAGCCTAAGAGTTTTTATTCCATTAAAATTCTCTCTGTTTTGTCTTCTTTACAACCTGATTATATGTTTTATATTTTTGGAATTTTTATCATAATTATATTGTTAAATTTTATAAACTCAATTCAACCCCCTTCTTGAGTTCATCTAAGACCAATAGGGAGTTCTTCCTTCCATAGACCCTTGGACTTGTCAAGTCTTGCGTGTAGGGCCTTGAGGATAACTCTATTTGTTGCCTCCACCTGCCCATTGGTTTGGGGATGTTCGACAGAAGTCACGAGGTGCTTGACGCCTAGCCTCGTCAGTAAATCTTGATAAGTCTGAGCCTTGAACTGAGTAGTGTTGTCGGTTACAATGGCATAAAGGAGATCATATATGCATATGAGGCGTTTCTAGGTAAACTTTTCTACATTGTTGGCGGATATTTCTCGTAATGGCCTGCCTTAATCTATTTGGTGAAGTAATCTATGGGGACTAGTAGAAATTTGAATTCTTCTGAGGCTTTTGGGAGTGGCCCTAGAATGTATATTCCCCACATGGTGAAATGACAAGGGGAGCTCATAATATGGAGGTTGTCAGGAGGGGTGTGTGGAATATCAGCAAACTCTTGGTATCGTCTGCATCTCCTAGGAAATTGAGGGTGTCAGCCTTTAGTGTCGGCCAGTAGTACCCTGCACGTACCACCTTGGATGCAAGGGAGTGTCCCTATGTGTGAAGGCCGCAAATCCCTTCATTGAGTTCTCACATGACATTTATTGCTTGTTGGTTGGCCAGACACTTGAGCAGGGGTACTGTCAACCATTTTTTGAACAACTCACCATCAAGGATGACGTAGTAGATGACCTTCATTTTCAGGCGTCGAGCTTCGCTCAAGTTTTGACGGTAATGCCCCTTGAATCAGGAAATTCTTTCTCCTTTCATGACTTCTTGGGTGTCCACAGTGGGAGTTTGGAGTGTTTCCTAGATCATATTCTTGAGATGCTCGGTCTTTTTGGTGTTGGCCAGCTTGGAGAGCAGGTCTTCTCTGGTTTTGCTTTCCCTAGGTATGTGGTATATTTCGAAACACTCAAAGTTGTCAATGAGCGTTTTTGCAATGTGATAGTACCGGAGGAGTATCGTCTCCTTAGTTTGATATTTGTTGGCCACTTGTCCTTGGACAAGTTGTGATTCGGTGTAGCATTTTACTTTTTGGCTTTGACTTCTTTTGCTAGCTTCAGGCCTGCTATGAATACCTCGTATTCAGCTTGGTTATTTGAGGCTTTGAATTTGTGCTTGAGAGCTTGCTCTAGAGTGACATTGCTAGGCCCTTTGAGGATGATGCCTGCTCCACTTCCTTTCACGTTGGACACTCCATCCACATAGAGGTTCCACTAGTATGGGTGGTTTGGGTACTGCCAGCGAACTCTACTAGGAAATCTGCCATTAATTGTATTTTCATGGGGCCATGAGGTTCATACTGGAAGTCGAACTCTGACAGTTCTATTGACCATGCCACAATCCTCCCTGCCAGTTCAGGCTTTTGCAACACATGTTTGATGGAGTAGTTTGTTTTAACTACCCCTTGGAGACTTTGAAAGTATGGCTGAAGACGTCTGGCTGAGGTGATAAGTGCTAGTGCTATCTTCTCTATCATTTGATATCACTTCTCAGCATCATGGAAGATGTGATTGGTGAAGTAGATGGAAAACTGATTTTTCCTTTCCTCTTGAATGAGGGTTGAGTTAACAGCTTCGTCAGCTACGGAAAGATAAATGAGTAATGGTGCTCCTGGTCTGGGTTGACTTAAGACAGGCGGCATGGCAATAGTTTTCTTGAAGGTCAAGAAAGCTTGCTCGCAGGCTTCGTCCCCAAAGGAAGGGCTCAGTTTTCCTCAGCAACTTGTAGAATGGCTTTGCTTTTTTGGCAAGTTTCGGGAGGAACTTGGATAGAGATTCCAGTCTGTCGTTCAACTTTTGGTCCTCTAGGACACTAGTAGGGCTATGCATTTCTAGTATAGTTGTGCACTTGTCGGGATTGGCAAATATTTCCCGGTGCGTGATCATGAAACCTAGGAACTTGCCTCTACCGACCCTAAAAGTACATTTGTCTGGGTTGAGGCGCATGTCGTATTTATGAATTTCTCCAAAAACCTTCTCTAGGTCTGCCACGTGTTAGGCTATACTTTGAGATTTGATGACCATGTTGTCAACATATACCTCGATATTTCGTCTGATCTACTGCTTAAAGACCCGGTCCATCAGCCATTGGTATATGGCGCCTGCATTTTTTAGGCCAAAGGGCATGACCTTGTAGCAAAAATTGGCATCTCCAGTAATGAATGTTGTTTTCTCTTCGTCCAGGACATGCATTCGGATCTTGTTATACCCAGAATATGCATCTAGAAAGCTCAACACTTGGAACCCGAACGCGTGGTCAACTAGCCTGTTGATGTTGGGCAAACGTTGTGCATATTTGGGATACGCCTTGCTGAGGTCAGTGTAATTAGTGCATATTCCCCGTTTATTGCTGACTTTTTTTTACCATAACGACATTGGCGAGCCAGGTGGAGTACATGACTTCCTTGATGAATTTGGCTTTGGGCAGCTTGTCCACCTCTTCTCTGATTGCCTTGCGTCGCTCGTCTCCCATCTTTCTCTTCTTCTATACCAGCTTGGCCTGAGGGCAAATGGCCAGCTTGTCGCATATGATACTGGGATGAATGCCTGGCATATAATATGGCTGCTAGGTGAACAAGTCCATGTTTTTGTGGAGGATGTCAGCTATGCGTCTGTGCTCATGGCTAGTGATGTCTTTGCTGAGTTGTGTGCATTGCCTGGGTTTAAGTCCGAGCTGCAGCTTGACAAGTTCTTCGATAGGCATTGGGCCTTTTTCGACAATGTCATCACATGGATCCATGTCAAATACACCATCTTGACTTTCTTTGTAGAGGGTTAGGGTTTGGATTGGAGACCCTTTGTCCACATTCATGACTTGGCTGGTACTACCTGTTGTGAGATGATGTTTGTCGGGCTCCCTGGTGGGAGGATGAAAAGCCACTTTCAGGGTCTCGGCATAGCATTGTCGGACCTGTTTTTGGTTTTCCTTCACAATCATCATCTCTCCCGATAAGGTGAGAAACTTCATCTTTAAATGAGGCATGGAGACGATGGCTCCGAGCTTGTTCAACGTTTTCCTGCCAATCAAAGCAAAGTACCAGGTATCTGCATCAATAATAAAATAACTGATTGTGAAGCTCCTTGAGAGCTGGCCTTGACCGAAGGTGGTCATGAGGTCTATGTAGCCTTTGGTTTCTACCCTTTATCCTGCAAAACCGAGGAGGGGTCCAGAGTGAGGATGGACCGTGTCTGACGAGACTTCATGCCTTTAGAATATTTTCCAGTACAAGATGTTTGTGGAGCTGCTTGGTCAATGAGGACCTTGGACACATGAAATTGGCGATCACAATGAAGACCACCATGGGATCGTCTTGGTTGAAAGGGTTGATTCCCTTGAAATCTTTTTATGTGAAAGTGATGGGAGGGATGCTTCGTGGTGATGAAACGTCAACACAGTTGATATTGATCTCTTGGATGGCATGGAGATGCCGCTTTCGAGACTGTCTAGACAACCCTCCGTAAGAAAATCTGCCCGCGATGATGTTGATTACACCTCAGATTTGTTGGGCGGGCTCATTTTCTTGTTCTTGTAGAGGTTGACGTTTGCGTCTTAACTGTAGTGCCTCTGCCTCCCTCTGTCTTTTGCTTTGTCCCTTCTTCTGCCGACATCTTTGTTTTTTGGATTGATCCTCTTGGTGTCCCCCGGGTCTGGTTCATGCTGGATGATTGCTGGGTCTTTTCACGAATCGAGATAAATACCCAACGTGTATGAGTTCTTCGATTTTGTCTTTTAGGGCCCAACAGTCTTCTATGTTGTGACCACTACTATGATGGTATCTATAATATTTGGTCATGTCTGACCTTGCCCAAGGAGGAAGTGGTTGAGGTAGTTTTACGGGTACCTACGTGTTGAAAGTCTCCTCCAAGATAGTGGTGCTATTGGCTGTTAGGGGTGTGTAGCGCTCATACCTGGGTCCCCTTGAGAGAGGTTGGCACTTGTTTGGCTTGTGTCGTTTGTACGACTTATGTGGGTCGGTCTTGGTACCTCGTTCTTGCTTGTCACACTTCTGCCCAGCTTGTCAGACCTCGTCTTGAACCTTGACATCTCCTCTATGTGAATGCAACCCTTGGCTTGTTCGCGTAACTCATCCATGCTAGAAGGGTTATTTTTTGCATTAGTTGTCCGCGAACTTACCTGGTCGTAGGGCTAATAGCATGGAGTGCAGTGCCACCTATGGGTTGAGGTTTCAGATCTGGATGATTATTCGTCCAAATCTATCCATGAACCTCCGAAGAGACTCATTATTTGCCTGTCACATGATTCGTGTGTGCATGTTTTAAAACCGAGCTAATAACTTAATAATTTAAACTGAAACAATTCATGTGTACTCGTTCTATAATCGAGCTAATAACTTAATCATTTCATAGTTGAACTTGTGAAGTACTCGATATAAAACTGAGATTGTGAGTTGATACTTCATAATTGAATTCATGAAGCACTTGTTCTAAAATCGAGATAGCGGATATTTCATAATCGAATTCGTAAAGTACTCGTTATAAAATCAAGATAACAAGTGATGTTTGATAATTGAATTTGTAAAGCACTCATTCTAAAACTGAAATAGCAAGTGATATTTCATAATTGAGTGTGTTGAATACTCTTTAGAAATCTGAGTTTATTTAATAAATGATTATACTCTTTGACAAACTGAGTTAATAACTTAATGAGTTGTGTGTACTTGTGTAATAACTGAGTAAATAGCTTAATCATTAGAAAGGAAATACATTGTGTGTATTTGCTATTAATCCAATTTAATAGCTTGATATTTTATGATTGGATTCGTAGAATAGTTGTTAAAAAATCAAGTCCATAATTGGCTTCGTAGAATACATGTTCAAAAATCGAGTTAATAGATTACCTTTTTCGAATCTATACCAACCATTTTTCATGGAAGTTTTAATCCAAGTCGATATCAATTCAAATTAAAGAATGAAATGCGATGTTATATTTAAGAGACGCAAGAAAGCACGTCCACAAATATCAAGATTCCAATAGTACTTAAATTAGGTTAGACTCGATGGTTCTTACAGACCAATCTCGAGAAATAACATAAATTAGACTAGACAGTAACGAATACGAATTCATTCAATTCGAAATTTTTTGTCTCTCGACTTATAATTAACCTTCCATGTAAATTCAATTTCTTTTTAGGGTGCAAAGCTTAACAAATTGACTAAAAAAGTAATTGATTAATGATACCACAAAGTGAATGCTAGCTTTTCTGACTTTTTCTAATAATATAAAGGTCAAATGTTTAACACTGTATCTCTCAACCGTATATAAATGCGGTACGTAATGATATGTAAATACACTTGGATAAAACAACATAAAATAACATCCTCCTAATGATGTCACTGTATTATCGTAATATTTTATTTAAAATATAAAAAAGATATGCTGAATGGTTCTTAATTTTGTATGTCAATTAAATATTAACTTAACTACAAATCCTATGAACTCGTTCAAAATTCAAAATAATAAGATAAGCGTGATTAATCTTTTAATATTTAATTATTGTAAAAAAAAATTTTATAACGGAAAATATTATTTTTATTACTTTTCAATTAAAGAATTAATTATGGAGTAATTAAGTGCACTTTTACAGTTTAGTCATTCAATAGAAATGTATTAAAAGATTTTTAATGTTAATAAAAAAGGTCATTGAATACCCATAATGTTCGGTGGTTGATATGCACTATTGTTGCTCTTCCTAAAGATTGAAAACTCCTATAGACTAAAATAAAAGTATTTATTTCTAAATTATTTTAAATTTTATTTTATTTTATCAAATAAATCTTGAAATTAGGATTGAGTAAGACGTCTAATATCGGGAAGCCATTAACATTCAAAAGTTTTTGAATAGTAAGATAACATGTCCAGTAAGAAATAGCAACAAAAAACCAATCCGATAAACATCCAAAATTTATAATGGATATGTGGGAAAAGGTCAATGAACACATTGTTTTTATATATACATCATGCCCAAGCCAATAACATAACCCTCGCCATGATCTCAAATTCAAGTCAAATCCAGTTTCCAATTTTGTAGATATCAAATATCATAACTGTTTAATGCTAGTAGTGAAATTCAGGTCATTAACATGGTGAAGGTAGTGGATTACTGAATCAGTAATTGGTTCGATTTGACTCGATATATATTAAAAATTTAAAATTAAATATGTATCTATAATATATAAGTATATAACTAACATTATTTGAGTAAGAAACGTTCATCCATACTTCAAAATCCAAAATAACAATCGATAATAATTCAAAATTCAAAATCCAAATTTTTTAAAAAAAATCCAAATTTGTATATAAAAAAATCAAAACAAAAAAATAGTGAAATCAGCCGGGTCAAACTGGTCCAACCGGGATCCAATAACCTAATCGGTCGAATTTGATCGGATCATCCCAGGTGAACTGCTTAACCGGTCCAATAGTGTAACCAGTCCGATTAAGTCACCAGGTCCCAGTTCAACAGGTCTGATCGATCGGGCCGGACCAAGTTTCACAACATTGGTTTAATGTCCTCTGTATGTCCAAAGGATATCGTTTACGATTACATTATAAAAAAGAACAATAACAAAATATAGATAAATAAAATGTTTAAGTTACATAACAAATAATTTGTAAAACATGATTTCCCAATTCATCTTAACTCGATACGAAATATATATATCATAAACAAAAATAAACATATAAACATACAAAATTGAAAAAGAAAGCAAGACAAAGATCGTGAACTTAGCTGGTGAAAATCGCAAATTGGTTGGATTCCCACATTCAATGAATTACACCACCTATATGAGATTGTCATCCCTCTAATTCGAGCACCATTTCAAGTCAACATTTTGATATAAGCTTGTCTTTGAACAAGACATAGGGGCATCAGAAATAGTTTTATCGAGTCTCACGGTGGCCAATAAAATGTTTTTGTAACTAAATCTTACATAGGGTTTAGGAGATATAGCCTAGAAGCATTCAACCGAAACTAGTGCAATTTGTCTTCTTAGCTCTATCTTTGGGATTCTTATAGACACAACCTCCTCTTAAGCTTTGTAACAATCACCTTTGTCTCTAACTCTCAATTAACTGTTATTATGATTGCCTTGTAACGACTTTTGGATTATTATTACAACTCTAGAGGGGATTATAAGAAAAGCTTACCATTATTAGTAAGGAATTGGTCGGAAATCAATCGACAATGACTAAGTTATGTGAGAGAATCTTGGGTCAATCGACGGATGACCGGTATGATATGCAATCCTCTAGTCTTAAGTGTCTAATACAAAGAGGCTTGAAGTTGTGGATCAATCAGCGGATGCTGACGCTATACAATAGGCATGAAAATAGATGGATTCAATGTGTACAAATGTAAAAGGATCATTTTTTTTCTTTTCACTTTTTGATTTGTTTAAAAGTGAAAGATTAAAATGAAAAACTCATGGGACTCAAATTTAATTTTGTTTTGCTCAATTTGAATAGAAAAAAGTTAGAAAAGGTGAGGTTATGTATTGAAAGACTAAATAATATTATTTCTCATCTTATATATAAGAAACATATAAATTCATTCAAACTAATAAAAGTGATTAGATTGGATAATTTGTCATAAATTTTTATTTTATTTCAAGACTACTCATGACATTAATTAGTTTAAGATGTGGTTATGTTTCAAAAGCTAATTTTTTTAACCAATGAGTATATCTTGTTTTGTTGTCCGCTCGATAAATGCACCCACTTACATGAGAAAATGAGTATATATCATTAATAAACCTCACAATTATTTAGGAGTAAAAATTTTTTAACAACAAAGTAATCCTATGTTTTTTTATAATTAGGATAAAAAAATATTGTCTTTTTTTTCTTAAGTATATATAAGATCCAAAGTAGTATTATTTTTGCACACTTATTTATTTTATTAAAGATATTTTTGTTGTTTTATATGTATTTTTTCTCTCCTTTCACTTTGTATACATTCAAATGAGAGAAAGGGAAAATTTTAACTTTTTTTTTATATTTTCTTTTCTAGCAACCAATCCAAAAAATATTCTTACTTTATCCTTTTCTTTTTGTTCTTTCCTTCTCATTTATTTCCTTCTCTAAATCAAACACATTAGTCTTACTTTTATGAGT
>PYAF01004233.1:19190-29560 GCA_007407185.1 Glycine tomentella | reverse complement strand
TCGATTAATTTGTTCTTGACTTATTTCCAGCATTCTGAAGAACAATGTAATCGATTATAGATGTATGGTAATCGATTAAAACACTTAGAACTTATTTTTCCAAAAAGCTTTGTTTAATTTTCAGTTTCAAATCAATTACTTAAGCTTTTATGATGTAATGCATGAATGATACTTAATGAAAAACATATAGAAACTTGGAGATCAACAGAAGGCTTCTTTTCCTTTTACATTGAATCACAAATTTGATCTTCAAGCCTTCAAACCTTCAATCATGTTGAAAACCAAAACTATTCCAAGTCTTTAATCTTCAAAAAACTCTCCCTTAGTTCAGCAATCTTTCAAATCAACACTGGCCACCAGAAATTCTTCTTCAGGTCATGATACATCTTAGTGGCTCCCGGATGAATGCTGAACTGGCCCTTATGTGCCTCAGATAGGACGACATCTCTCAACTCGCCCTCAGGCACCACAATACGACCTTGGTATCTCACCAAGTTGTGGTCTTCCCAGGAGACATCCTGTTGGCCAATCAGGGCCTTCACAGCCTCATCTTGCTGTTGAGCTTCTCGGATTCTCCTGATCAGCTCATTATCCACTTTGGTCCTGCTCAATTCAAGACCATGGACACCTTCTGTCACTGTCAGGTGCATGTCTCTGAATTGCTCTATCAACTTGCAATCAGAGATCATCAAACATGCAGCAGTCACATTCTTCCTGCTTAAAGCATCAACAACCACATTAGCCTTGCCTGGATGGTATTTCAACTCAAAGTCATAGTCCTTCAGGAACTCCATCCAACGCCTCTGTCTCATGTTTAACTCTTTCTGATCAAAGAGGTATCTGAGACTCTTGTGGTTGCTAAACACTATCAACTTGGCACCATACAAATAGTGCCTCCATATCTTCAGAGCAAACACCACAGCTGCTAACTCCAAGTCATGAGTAGGATAAGACTCTTCATGAGGTTTCAGCTGCCTGGAAGCATAGGCAACCACCTTCTGATCCTCCATCAACACACATCCAAGCCCCCTCTTAGACGCATCACAAAACACCTCAAATGTTCCTTCAGGATCAGGAAGAGTCAACACTAGAGCTGTGGTCAACCGCTCTTTCAGCTCCTGGAAACATTGCTCGCACTCATGGGTCCAAACAAAAGGAACCCCCTTCCGTGTGAGTCGAGTCAGAGGTATCACGAACTGAGAAAATCCCTGAATAAACCTTCTGTAGTAGCCAGCCAATCCCAGGAAACTACGGATCTCAGATATGTCCTCGGGCCTCTCCCAAGACATCACTGCCTCTATCTTGCTGGGATCCACTGATACACCAGCTGCTGAGATCACATGCCAAGGAACTTTACCTCTGATAACCAGAATTCACACTTGGCCAACTTAGCATACAACTACTTATCCCTCAAGATCTGAAGGACTGTCCTGAGATGCTCGGCATGCTCTGCCTCCGTCTTGGAGTAGATCAGGATGTCATCGATGAACACCACTACAAACTGATCCAAGAAAGGTCTGAATACCCTGTTCATATAATCCATGAACACTGCTGGGGCATTCGTCAGACCAAACGGAATGACCTGATACTCAAAGTGACCATACCTAGACCGGAAGGCTGTCTTAGGTATGTCTGTTGGCTTGATCCGAATCTGATGATATTCGGATCTCAGGTCTATCTTGGAGAACACTCTGGCTCCCCTCAACTGATCTAACAGATCATCAATACGAGGCAGAGGATACTTGTTCTTCACAGTAACCTTGTTCAACTGCCTGTAATCCACACACAGTCTCATACTGCCGTCCTTTTTCTTCACAAAGATCACCGGTGCTCCCCAAGGCGAGACACTCGGTCTGATAAACTGCTTGGACAGCAGATCCTCCAACTGCACCTTTAGCTCCCTCAACTCCAGAGGAGCCATGTGATAAGGTGTCACAGAAATCGGTCCCACACCAGGAACCAGATCAATGGAGAACTCTATTTCCCTTTCTGGTGGTAGCTGAGTTATCTCCTCAGGAAACACATCCACAAACTCACTTACCACAGGGATCTGAGACAAAACAACACTTGGCTTATCTTCTGTCACACCCAAGAAGATATAGCCCTGAGCTCCCTCCATGATCGCCTTGCGAGCTTGCATGACCGATAAGAATGAGGTGGAACTCGAACCTGCCTCGTCAGAAGGCACAACTACCCTCTTCTGACAACAGTCTAGCATCACGCTATACTTGGCCATCCAATCCATACCCAGAATCATCTCAAGGGTAGGCATAGCTAGACAAAACAGATCTATCATATAGGCTCTGCCCTCATACACAAACTGCACATCCTTGCAACATGTGCTCACCTGACATCTTTCTCTAGATGCAGTGGTAACCTTCATCGGAGGGGCAAAACTGAGCTTAGGCAATCTAAGCCTATCCACAACCACATCCTGTATGAAGGAATGTGTAACTCCAGAATCAAACAAGACTCTAACATCACAATCATCGATCAGAACTGTACCTCTGATCAGGTCTGGAGCTCTGGCTGCTTCCCTGGCATCTACCTGTACACCCGGCCTGCTGTGGGTGCTATCATCTCTGCTGGAGCAGCCTGTGCCCGACTCTCTATCTGAGGGCACTCTCTGGACATATGGCCTGGCTGACCACATCTATAACAAATAATCTGGCCTGAAGCACATGCCCCCACGTGCTCCTTCCCACAAGCTGAACACTTCGGGATAGGTCTTCCCCGAACTGGACCCCTCTTGAATCTGTCAGAGGGTGCAGAGACTCTCAACATCTTGCCCTTACCCTTCCCTGGTGGGCCAGAACCTCTGGGCCTTCTCCCCTCCTGTCTGTCTGAGGGAGCAGGCTGTCTGCCTCTCTGTCTCTGTAGGATACCCTCCACCTGGTGACTCTGTCTCACCAGGGTATCCATATCTCGTGACCCAAGACTAGCCACTAGTACCTGTATATCATCCCTAAGTCCCCTTAGAAACTTAGCTGCTAGAATCTCAGCTTCAGACAAAGGTCTTCTGAAGTGTGCATACTGGGCCAGTTCATTAAACTGGGCCAGATACTCGTCCACCGTCAAGGTCCCCTGGACGAGTCCATCAAACTCTGCCTGCTTCTGCTCCCGGGCATCTCTAGGAAAATACCTGTCCAAGAAGCAGGCCTCGAACAGCTGCCAGGTAATCACATCTCCCCGGCCTCTCAGAAGCTATGCTGTGGTCTTCCACCACTCATGGGCGTCGCCCTGAAGCACATAGGTTGCATACAGCAACCTCTGGTGATCGGGGCACTCCATCACCTCAAAAATCTTCTCTAAGGCCTGCAGCCACCTTGCTGCAGCCATTGGATCATAGCCCCCTGAGAACACTGGAGGGTCATGCTTCCTGAAGGTAATCAACATCTTCTCTCTGGCTGCTACATCACTGTCAGCCTCTATCTGAGACATTTGGTCCCCTCACTGGTGACTCCCACCAGCCTACTGGCGACTACCCTCGCCATCAAGAGAAGGAGGTGTGGAAGATACTCGGTCATCCCTCCTGAGGTTCTTCACCTCCTCTAACAAGTCCTGGTTAGCCTTCATCAAGGCTTCATTAACTTCTCTAGTTGCAGCCATCTCTCGCTGCATCTCCTTCTGAGTCTGTCTATTAGCAGCTAACTCTTGCTGCATGGCGGCTAGTGCAGCCGTAACTGGATCAGACTGGGCACTGGTAGCCCCACTGGTGCTTCTAGGTCTCACCATAGCACTACACATGTACATCACACAGTGAGTTGATCAGGCCCACAGTTAATGTACCCCCATGCAATGCTCATGTCAAACAACCACAGACAAGCACCAAATCAAGTTCCATACATAATGTTCTCATCAAGAAACCGCTCTGATACCATTAAATGTAACACCCCGTAGGCCTCCGGTGCGTTATCATTAATAATATCAGTTTAGCGCCTCATTAAACATTAAATATCACTCATGCGGAAGCATAGAATCGTTTTTCTTGATTCATTATGTATGGAATAACACATATCAAAGCAACATTCGTACAAGGTATATAAATAATGCCCCTGCTGATCCAGTTTCTCATACATAACCATAACATATACATAGACAGGAACAATATCCTCAGGTGGAAATTCATATCATATCATTAATAGTTCTGTACATTCATATACATCACAGTTTTCACCACACCGTGGCGATACAAAAGAATAACTGCCCTCACCGAGGGTTTACAGAACTATACAACCCTTATCCAGGGTACAAAACATAAACAAAACACAACTGAGCCTTCAAGCTCCTTCTGCTGCTCTCAGTCAAGCAGAAACGTCTCTATTAGGGCCTCCTGCCCTGAGACTGCTCTCTTCTATCCGAAGAGTCACCTGAAATCACAAATCCCCACACGGGGTGAGATACACATCTCAGTAAGCTCAGGGTCCTTGGGAAATCATTCCCACCCTGGCCCACAATTCACAATACAAACATCAGACAAGCATACATATCAAGTCTATTTCACATCCATGGCAAAGATTCACTCAATGCCATTCCACATAGCAGAGATTCACTCAATGTCCTCAATATCTGGCAGAGATTCACTCAATGCCCTCAGCACATGGCAGAGATTCACTCAATGCCGTCAACATGGCAGAGATTCACTCAATGCCCTGGGCAGAGAACCCTCAATGCCCTCAATACATGGCAGAGATTTACTCAATGCCTTTCACAGTTCATAGCACAACCAGGCACAAATGTACACAAAGTAATATATGCAACACCCAATGCATGCATTATGAATATGACCATCACTCCCCTGGAGTGTGGTGTGCAACCAAATGGGAATCAATCCCCAGGGACTCAGAACTTACCTGGCAAGGTATCATTCTGCATTTCCTTCCCTGGTCTGTGGCTCTCGCCACCAACAGTTCCAATATCACGCCCTATTCAAGGGACATTCTAATATCAAAACCAATCCATAGATATTCAAACACAGCACACATTATGTACAGAATTCCCCTATCCTAGGGTTCAATCATTCTCAGCCCACACTAGGCTTCTCACAGACCACACAAGGTCTCTCAAGACTGAATACCAAGGATCTGAGTCATCTCAGACTCAATGCACAGCCTATACCTACAATCTTTGGCCAGCATAAACCCATATTTCAAATATCACTGGAAGGGTCTGAGTTTCACTCAAAGCACCGTTCAAACTGCCTTTCAAGCTCATCACAATCATAATCAAGGCTCTTGCATGTCCAGAAAACAACAAGTGACTCATTACACAGCCACACATGCATATCACAGAGCCAAGATTCAAAGTTCATCAATTCAAAAACTGAAAGCTAATCCTTCATCACTAGACAGTTCCAAACAAGATTCTCTACAGAACCCTGGGCTAATTCTAGCCCCAGATCAATATAGATCATAAAATCCAGAAAACCCCAACTCTCAAAATCAACCGAAGAAACTCGAGTTTCTTACCTCAGTGGCGACCAGACAAGCTGCAGGACTGCTTCCTCAAGCTCTGTTGTCCCTGCTGAGCCCTTAATACTTCGCCAAACTCAAGTTTCCAAGGGTTTCCTGAGGGCATGGATTTTGCTCAGTTCAAAGGAAAGGATGAAGGATTTTAGCTTTCTAATCGGTTTTCTCAAGTTTCTAGGTCCTAGGGAGGTGTTTAGGTCAACATATAAGGTCCTAGGAAGCTTGGAACAGTCATTAATAGAGGCTGGGGCAAAAGGAGGAAGAAGAAGTAGTTTTTCTTCTTCAAAAACGCGACTGCCCTTAAATACTCTGCCTGCCCGAGCTCTGACGTGATCCGCGCCAGCTCCGACGCTACCCGCACCAACATGGCGGTTTATGTGGCGCCACCAGTGCTACTCCCACGCCTCCAGCGTCGACTTCTAGAACCTGTGGCGCCACTCACGCCACACTGGCGCTACCAGCGCCAACCTCTCCCTGACCTATGGCGCCATCCGCGCCACACCTGGCGCTGACCGCGTGGAATTCCAGTGAAACTTGGTTTTCCATAACACTTCCTGCGCCATCAGCGCCACCCATGGCGCTATCCGCGCGGCTGGAAAACCTCTGGCGCCCCTCGCGTGGCTCTGGCGCTCTGGGCGTCAAGTTCCAGTGAGTCTGGCGCCATCAGCGCCATACCCTTAACAGGGTTTTCTTCTAAAGGATCCCTGGCGCTACCAGTGCGGGATTTGGCGCCAACCGCGCCATCATGAGGGTCCTTACAAGCTGGTAGGGGCTTGTGTGTTTAGCGAGATAGACCTTAAGTCGTGTTACCATCAAATCTGAGTTAAATTTGAGGATATTCTAAAGACTGCCTTTAGGACCCGTTATGGTCACTACGAGTATCTAGTCATGCCCTTCAGTGTGACTAATGCCCCAGGTGTGTTTATGGATTACATGAATAGGATCTTTTAGCCCTATCTCGATAGTTTTGTGGTAGTATTCGTAGATGATATTTTGGTATATTATTCTAAGACTAAAGAGGACCATGAGAAGCACTTGAGGATTTTGCTGCAAACCCTTAAGGAAAAGCTGACGACCGCGCCTGTGTTAGTTTTGCCTAACCCAAGAGAACTTTTCAAGATGTATTGTGATGCATCAAAGATGTTGATGCAGAATGGCCATGTAGTGGCCTATTCTTCTAGACAACTCAAGACTTATGATAGGCATTATTTACCCATGATCTGCAGTTAACTGCTATAGTTTTTGCTTTTAATATGTGGAGGCACTACCTGTTTGGCTCCAAGTTTGAAGTGTTTAGTGACAATAAAAGCCTTAAGTATTTGTTTAGTCAAAAAGAGCTGAACATGCGTCAGAGGAGATGGTTAGAGTTTCTTAAAGACTATTATTTTGAGCTTAGTTATCATCCCGGCAAAGCCAATGTAGTGGCTGATGCTTTGAGTAGGAAGTCCCTACATGTATCTGCTCTGATGGTTAGGGAGTTGGATCTCTTATAATAGTTGAGGGACCTTAGCCTTGCGTGTGAGGTTACCCCTAACAGTGTAAGACTGAGAGAGCTTTGAGAATTACTAATGAGTTGCTATGAGGGATCAGAGAGGGCCAAAAGTTTAATCCTTTTCTGAGGACTCAGTTAGAAGTCATAACGTCAGGGAAAGATAGTAGTTTCAACGTGGGATCAGATGGAGTCCTGAGACTTCGAGATAGAATTTATGTCCCTAATGTACCTGAGTATAGGAAGATGATATTGGAGGAAGGGCATAAGAGTAACTTGAGCATCCACCCTGGTGCTACCAAGATGTATCAGGATCTCAAGACAATGTTCTGGTGGCCAAATATGAAGAGAGGTTAGTGAGTTTGTGTATGCATGTTTAGTATGTCAGAAGGCTAAGATAGAACATCAGAGACCCTCAGTTAAATTGCAACCCTTAGGGATACCCCAGTGGAAGTGGGACAATATCTTCTTTTGTTGTAGGAATACCTAAAACCCCAAGAGTTTTAGATTCTATATGGGTTATTGTTGACAGATTGACCAAATCGGCTCACTTTATCCCCATCAATATCAGATTTTCCTTAGAGAAGTTAACCTCCCTATATATTAGTGAGATTTTCAAATTACAGGGTGTGTCGTCTAGCTTAGTATCTGATAGAGATCCTAGATTCATCTTTAGGTTTTGGGAGAGTTTGAACAAAGCGTTGGAAACCAAGCTTAGGATACCACCCTCAAACCGATGGTTAGATTGAACGAACCATTCAATCTCTGGAGGACCTTTTGAGGGCATGTGTATTAGAACAAAAAGGTAGTTGGGAGGGTTTTCTACCGTTGATAGAGTTCACCTATAAAAATAGTTTTCATTCTACCATTGGTATGGCTCCCTATGAAGCTTTGTATGGTAGAAAGTGTAGGACACCCTTGCGTTGGCTAGAACCCAGAGAGAACCTCACCTTAGGACCTGAAGTGGTACAATAAACCACTGAGAAGGTCAAGTTGATCCAAGAAAGAATGAGGACTGCTCAGAGTAGGCAAAAGAGTTATGAGGACAAGAGGAGGAAAGATGTGAAATTTGAGGTTGGTGATTATGTATTCTTGAGAGTCACTCTATGGACTGGGGTTGGTCGAGCTTTTAAATCTCAAAAACTCACACCTCGTTTTATTGGTCCCTTCCAAATTCTCAAAAGAGTCGGCCCTGTGGTATATCAAATTGCATTACCCTCGTCCCTTTATAACCTCCACAATGTCTTTCATGTGTCTCAACTCCATAAATATATCCATGCTCCTTGTAACGCCCTGAAATTTCAATAACTGGAAATAGATGTTTGATGTATTTGTTGTGTTATTTGATTATTGGATAAGTTTAGATTAGTTGAATTATTGTGTAAATTACCCTTGTGCAGTTGCTTGGTGTGGATATTAAGTTATGTGAAGTTTGTTTGATTTATGTTTAAAATGTGTGGTTGATAGTTTGGCCGAAAATCTGTTTCAGTAAAACTACAACCCTGACTCGTTAACCGTTCGATTGCCTTTTAATTTTTAGAAATACTACACCACCAACAACGAAGACTTCCCGGAACACAACAACACTAAGAAGGCCACCTTCAAAATGAGAAAGCAATATGAATAGTTTTACACAACATAGATAAGTAATTACAAAGTAATATCAGTGTTATGAAAACATAAATGCCGAATAATGCAACAACATTTGAAAAACACATTCTTTCAGGCTATTTCTTTGGTCCAACAACTAGAAGAGAGTGGCAGCCAGGAGGAAACAAAGGAAGGGACATGCAGGGGTGGTTAAAGCTGGAGGATTCTTGGGTTTAGGAGGGTGATCTGAATTTGACATACACGGTGGGTACATTGCATTTCTTGCATGAATTACTTAAACAATTAAGAACGGAAATAACATGATCCCTGGCCATAAGAAAAAACTTAGAAAATAATCACCAAAATAATAAAGTATACCTCGATGGTCTGGAAATATTTTCAAAATGACATCAGCTGCTTTGAGACCCTTTTTATATTGTTTGGTTTCATATGATTTCTGCAAAAACAAAAACAATGACACACAATCTCCACATCAGATTTACCCACCACCTCCAAAAACAATATTATTCCACTCGCATAAATATCCTAATGACAAGACAATCAAATTTTAATTAGAAGAGCTTGTACGCAATAAGTGGATTTATTTTCCCCCGGAAACTCCATAAAACCTACTATAAACAAGAAGAACAATGTCAAATTTATTCAAAGCTAAGGAATCCACTTCAACTACTTTTGTCTTTTTTCAGTTCTAACTCGTTAAAGATGCAACAACTATTTTGAGATTCATTGTTTTTATTATTCACAGCATGGCCAAATGCTTAAGTCTGGTAGCATGTAGACACACACACATTGATAAAAGAGAGTTGAATGGTGGCACAGGGACACCAATATTTTACAAATGCTCCATCAACACATATCAATTCACTATCTCTCTTCCTATCATACCGGATCACCTATGCTAGACAAAAAAAAAGGGCATATCCCATAAGCTAGGCGAATCTAAGAAGGACAAAGCAAATACTTTCATGTTTCGGGTTAGGTCTCCCAAATCTTAAGAACAATCAACCTGAGTTGCTTATGTTTAATTTAGTTTGAGCTCTAGTTCATTTAACTTGGTAGTTTGTGTGAGTTTGAATTTGGTGTCATTTAATTATTTAAATATTAGTGGTATGTTTGGTTGGATAAAACGAAAATAGGGAACAAATGAAAATTTTAAAATTTGAATGAAAAAAAATTAGTAAGAAGACAAAATTTTAATTTTTGTTTGTGCAAAATTAATTTTTTTCTCTATTTTCTTTCCAAACAAACAAAAAATATATTTTATTAATTGTATACTATTTTCTCTTTATTTTCTTTTCTCTGACTTTCTCTGATAACAAATCAACCAACAGAAATATTTAAACTTAAGTTCAGACTCTTAAGTCTCCAACCAATCACCTAGCTAGTTAAACTTCAGCCCACACAACACTTAGAACAGGGCTACCCTACATGATGGTCCTACGCTCAAGTCATGAGTTTTTCCTGAAATTTACATCGAGAGTTTTGTGACTTAAAACTTTGGTTATTTTACTAAACCCCCATAACTAAACATTCATATCAAAGGTTTTATGAGTAGTAAAATATAAATATATATTAACATATAAAACAGAGTATAAAATCATTTTTACAGCTAGAATCTCCATGTAGTACAAGGTTCCCAATCATATTCAATAAATTTATTTACATACAATACTTTTATTAACTTAAATAATTAGTTCTCATGTCAAAAATCAAATAAAATCACGTGTTATTCATACCAAACAACAACCCCTATATTCCAAGATATCTCATTTTCATGGTTAAAAACATGAGAAAAAAAAAAA
>PYAF01004233.1:0-14167 GCA_007407185.1 Glycine tomentella | reverse complement strand
TTCTATGAGAAATACAGAGAAAAAAAAAAAAAAAAAACAAAGTTGGTGCGCTTATTCACCATTATACATTAGTTGAAAGAAAATTACTTACATGTGTGTCAAGATCTGAGGAAGAATCAGTTGAACGGGTGGGAGAAGCAGTGAGCATAGTGCTGAAGGAGATTGATCCAGAGAAATCACCATTTCTTGGTAACCCAATTCGTCTCAAACCCAAAGGCCACCCTTCTTCCTGCATGAACACCAAAACCACTCAAAGGGTACATAAAAAAACACAAAAAGACAGAGAAAATGATAAAATTATTTTTGTTATAACCAAATAAGGTCACCCGAAGCACTATCAAGGAGAGTATATTATATTGTTTTTAGTATTATATAAAAAGGGGGAGCAGACAAAAAGGACATTGAAAGAGTTATATTAAGAAAAAAATTATGATAATTGATAAATAATATCTCTGAAAACTTAATCTTAACCGAACAGAATAACATTTTATGAAATCTATGTAAAGCATAGAAATTTGTTGCTGTTCGTTCGTATAACCAAACTCTTCAATGATTTAAAAGCAATGACTTTATGAAAGCGTTATAGTATATGAAATAGCATCAACTTTGCATGCAACTTTGTGAGTGAGTGAGAGCAAGGGAAAGGTGGAGAAAGAGAGAGGAAACTGTACCTGCAGAGCCATTACTGAGTTTGAGTGAATTGGATATGTTGAAGCGGCAACAATGATACGGAAAAGAAATACTAGGAAGAAGAGTCCAGAGCAGTCACTTGAGAGAAGAAAAAAAAGTCTTAAATATGTTTAAGGTGGTCATTAAATGATCCAATTTTATTAAGGATCTCTCATAAATTTTTGTTTAAAGTTTTTAATATATTAAAATTTTTGTGTTGACTCCTTTTTCTTAATTAAGTGACAATGTGTTACTATATAAATTACTCTTCCTAATATGATCAATAGATATCATAATATCATGTCATAAATATTTAAATTAAAAGTTTTAATATATCAGAAATTAAAAAAAAAAAAACAAAAATTTACTAGAAATCAAACATAAAATTTGATCATTTATCATTTCTCATAGAACTTAAATATATTTTAAGGGAAAAAAAGTAAAAGAAAAACTTTCATATACTGATTCTATCCTCTGACCAAGGCAACACAAAAAGAATCAAATTCAACAAATGCACAGGGAACAAAACAAATGAATCAGCATTGATCAGATAGTGACATAGCCGTATAGCTATAAAATTGTGAGCATGGTAGAATGGACATGGACGTTAGAGCTTTTTGGCTGCAACCTAACTGCATTAAATGTCTCTGAAAGTCAAAAATGTGACAAAGGAAAGGGTGACGTGAGAGTGAATTCTTACCAGCTTTTTTTCTTCAACAGTGGGAGACACAACAGATGGTAGCAGCAGAGTACAAGTAGGAATATTCTTTGTACCGGTTAAATAAAGGACACATGGAGTGCTAAATTTTTATCTTTTAAGGTTAAAATAACTAAAACTTACGTCTAATGTTCACTAACAAGAAAAAGTATGTTATTAATATTTATAAAATAAATAAAGTCTTATATATCGATAAAAATGTTACATAAATTAGTAAAAATGTTTATCATATTTAAAATATTTAAATAAAAATATTTTAAATCTCACTAATCTTGGGCTAGCCTGCATAGTGCAGTTGAGTGGGCCAGAAGTCCAGAACTACTCACAATTTACAAGGATTATGTGGGGACAAAATATTAAGAAAGTTAGTCTTAAATAATGATTTTGTTAGACAATTAATGCATATCTTTCTTGTAGTTAACACTTAACAGGGATGTTAATGTCTGCTTAAGGAATTAGTGTAAGTTTGGGCATTCAAATTGTTAAAAGAAGTTTCACTATCCCGGGGGGACATACTGTGCGATTAGCTATAGGATTAGGGTCTTTCAATGGGACTGGCCGTCGGAGAAAAAGAAAATGGTGGCTTGACTAAATGACTATCACTTTTTTGGTTTTTAATACAATAATTAACTATCACTTTGAAAAATGAATTTTAAATGTTCCCATCGTCCCTAAGTGGAAGGGAAACCACTCCATCAGTTATTGTATATTTGTACGTATTCTTGGACGAATAGTGGAAATTATCATTGTCACATAAAGGCCTCACACCCATATAAATAGTAGACACGAGTCCTGAGACACTTAAGAAAGGGAACATCAGATATTTTTTCAACGGTTAAAATGTTTTTATTTTTCGTGAAATAAGCAAGTTTTGATTTTGATCTTTATTGGTATAAAATTCATTCATCCATCATTTCAATTACCTAACATCAATCAATTCATTCCTACTTAAGTGATTGATTTAAGGAAGGGACTGTATTGATTGAGTTCTTGATCCACTCAAAAGAATTTTTCGACAATGTGAAATTAAGATTTTTATGTTAGACTACTCTTATGAAAATTGTAAAAAAAGAATGCAATAAACAACTGATGTAAAGTCTTGAAAAGTAAATGAAATTGTAAATTTGAATGAAGATGGTAAATATGTAGTGATTCTAGTCTTGGACCCTGATTACATTGTGTTTTATCCTATTTATAATTTTAAAACGGTTACAAGGGTGTAGTTGTTCTTAATCCTCAACTAACCACTACCCTAGATTCTAGGGAGATAATGTGTGGCGTCATTTTAACCTCTTGCATTACTTCCTTTTGTAGACATTGTAATGTGTAAAATATGTTTGTTAAAGGTAAGTAGATCCTATGCAATAGTTGTAGTGGACCTAGGTTTGAATGTCGTACCCAAAGGACTCAAGAAGTTATCGAAATAATTCAATTTTGTGAAAAACTAAACAGTTCAAGATAATCACCAAATTTGAGAAAATGTTGTTCAATTATACTATAGAAATTAGAATACAATAAAAAAGTTTGGTTCGAAAACATTCAGATTTCACCCTATTGCCCTTAGTTTCCCAATTTTGTTTTAAATTCTATTAACTAGCCTTATATCTCAATGGTTAACAACACATCCCACCACATCCACCGCACCTTTAACAACACTGTCTCTTGGTACTATCTATAGCCGACATGAGACGTGATTTTTCCCCCAAAAGATATAATGAGAAACATGTCACAAACATACATTAACATTACAAAGTAAAACATCCCATACCACTGGACATGATACTATGCATTCTAATGGGCATGCTTATTTTTTAATTTAATTTGTGTACTATTTTTATTTACTCTAATTATGATTTCTTACCAATGTACGCTACCCTATTCATATTTATGTACTCACAAAGCCAAAGTTCGGAATACCTATTTTCTCACTGTTTTCCATTGTAAAGGAAAAAATCATAAGAAGGGGAGTTGGATTGTGCTTTTAGAAATTTTAAAGCCTTTTTTTTCTAGAAAAACAAAGTTATTGTCTGATTACAATGTTAGTTAAAAACAAATAATAGATTTTCACAAACAGATTCAAACGATAGACACAAATTTTTCATACAAAGAAAGTTTTTTTAAAAAAAAATGAAATTCAAACCCTAGGCCAGTTTAAAGCAAAAGATAAACAAAAGCAACATAAGACACATAGGGTGATACTAGTTTGTCTTAACCCTAGAGACTATGTCTACTTCTTGGCAAACCACCAAGTTCCACTAACTTCTCAACGTTACAAGTATTCTATCACAACCACTTCTGGCTCTACAAATTAAGATATACCCCAAGCTAGAAACAACTTAGTATTCTTTCTGCTACCAAGCCACTGTTGGTTATACATAAATTAAAGATTTGTTGTTTGTTTGCACAATGATTAACTCTTAAGCGTCTGACAGGTGGATATACAATCTTAATACTTAGTCTTTTTTCTCAAGATGTTGAAGGTGTTTTCAGAGCTTTTTATAACTATACAATAATTTTACATAATGCTTTTTACAAACTTAGAAACAAACACATAACAAAAGTCAAGCCTAGACTACATGCTTATGAGTTGTTAGGCTAACTATCTTAAGGCTCTAAGAGGATCTTATAAGATAACTAAGGATCTGATATCATCCACACGTGGTGCTCCCATAACATTCAGCCTTTCAAAGATAGACTCAAAGCACTCCTTAAGCTCAACATAGTCATCTTTTTGCACTCTCATAAGCTCATCCATCTTTGCTAGCATCATCTATCAAAGGGGCTCATAAGCTTCTTTTTTGCTTATTCTTGTTTTTTTTAATCCTCTTTGCTCTTCTAAATCCATCCAATTCCAGCTTCCTCAGACTTGATGTACCCTATCTACTTCAAGACTTTGGTCTTCACTTCAAACTCTTCTTCAACAAAACCAAATACCTCTTGGGTATCAACACCAAAGTAGTCAAGAATCCTGGAGATCAAAAGTGCATATGGACACTTAAAAGACCCAATCCTCTTGGTCTTCAACATGGTATCAACAATAATGTTGACCTAGTTGATCTTCATCTTCCCTTGCATAAAACTGATAAGGAGAAGACCCTCCTTAGTCAACTGAGCATGATTTCTCATTTTTGTCTTCAGTCGAGATAATCGATTGCCCAATGTGGTAAACGAGTATAGGTTTACCCAGAGAGCTTAGATATCAACCTCAACTCAAAATAATCGATTACAACATGCTAATCGATTATCATGCATGCTAAATATTTTTTTTTAGAATACAACATGCTAAATGGTTTTTATGAATGTTAAATGTTCAAGAATGCAGACCACATGTACAAACAAACAAATAAACAAATGCAAATGCATATGTACATGAATGAGTACTCTCTAATTGGCTCAAGTGACATTAGACTCATTTAGGCTCAAGATGAAAGAACCTATCCCTTGCTAAAGTTTTGGTGAAGATATCGGCTAGTTGTGGGTTTGCATCAACAAACTCTATATCACAATCAACCTTATGAGTATGATCCCTAATGAAATGATGCCTAATCTTTATATACTTTTCCTTAGAGTGCATGATAGGAATGTGTTATTGTATCTTAAAGGAATATATTCTAAATGCAATCCAAAATCAGAAAGCTATTATTTAAGCCACAATATCTATGCACAACAACTCCTTACAACAATGTACTCAGCCTTAACACTAGATAAGGCAACATATGCTTGCTTCTTGTTGTTCCAAGATACTAGGAACTTTACTAATAAGTGAAAAGTGCCACTTGTACCCTTCCTATCTAGTTTCATCCAACAAAGTTTGAATCTGAGTATCCCACTAGAGATGTAACGACCAGCCTCGTCGCTATGATATCACTACTCTAAACGTGTAATTTCAAATTTTAATGAAAACTTCATTAATTTGATTATGAAAATGAGAGTAAATTTTTTCGCGATACTACACTCACCTTACATCGCACAAATACATAAATAATCAAATATACATATATATATATATATATATATATATAAATTGAACCATTATATGTCATTCACATGTTAGAACTTAGTTTAGTTTTTACGGTTTTTACATGTATTTAAGCCTGGAATTTACATGCCCAACAAAAAAGAATCAAGGAACCAACTAAGAAAGAGTTAATAATAAAACACAACTCTTTTCTAAAATGAATTCCAACATTATTACGTCGGCTTGACAGCTCCAACAAAAAGATCTCCCTCCAACGTCACCTACTGCTGCTCTTCTGCTTCCACGAATGAAGGTTCACGATCATCACATGTACCAACCACATGCTACAAAAATTGCAAGGGTGAGTTTATTATACAAGGTCAACAAACACCATATAACAATGATTAGCAAGAAAACAATAATGATAACCACAATCATTCTCAATAGTCAATCAGTTCAACACATACTCAACAAACTAGTCATCAACTTTTTCCACAATTCAAATCAATTATGCTTAGAATGATGCATACACCTTACTCAACTCAAAATGAAATGTGGTACCATTCACTTAGGAAATAACCTCTCACTTAGGAAAATGATTTAGTAGTTTGTCGGGATCACCCAGTCGTGCACTGGCCATCCCCCTCATAGTGATCAGCCTGAGACACAAGGGAATTCCAAACCGAGTGACATGCCCCCTAGTACCTACATTTTTATCCTCAGAAAAACCATAAGTATACATTGCCTTCATTCTATTTCCATGCAATCATGAAGTATGAAACATGGACCCATCAATGCACTGACCGTGGATAGAGACTAGAATTCTAAGCAATCACTTTCCCTCTTCAGAGATGCTTAAAATTCGTAAACTCATCATCTTCCCTCCTAGGGATATCCAACAAGGCATTGCACCCTCCATGTACATACACAACATACATTCATCACAATGACATTGTCAACATTAACATTATCTCTCATCAATGTCATCATCAACATCAACATCATCTCATTTCAATGTCATGATCAATGTCAACATTATCTCAATCTCAATGTCATCAACATCATTTCATTTCAATATTATCAACTACATCAACATTTTCTCATTTCAATATCATTAATCACATCAACATTATCTTATTTTAACATCATCAACCACATCAACATTATCTTATTTTAATATCATCAATAACATCAACATTATCTTATTTCAACATCATCAGCAATATAATCTCATACATTCACAATCCATAATAACACGAGATTGATATTTTTAGGAAAATTCTAAATTAAAGAGGAGGACTACAATATAGAAAACAACTCTTATGCCCATTTAAAAATTTAAAGAATTAAAGAGGAGAACATATTATAAAATTTTGGGTAGAGTCTCCACTATAACTAAGACTTTCCCCCAAAATTCAACCATTACAAAAACAACATTATTCACAATTTTATCCATCAATAACAAATTCATCACGTCCTATTAGTCAAAAACACAGTGTTTCTTGAAAACAAGCATGCAACAGGGACAAACATGCATCAATAATAAATATATCGCATCCCATTAGTAAAAAACACAGTTTCTTTTTCTTGAAAACCAGCACACAACAGGGACAAACATGCATCCCCATAATGGGGTTCCCTGACCCCAACTATGGTATCAAAAGGTGTAAACAAATAATAGACTCCCCTCACCTATCTATATCCCTTCGTTAGCTCCTTCGTCGTTTTGAGATCTATCAAGTTCACGTACTTAGGTCCAAACGCAAAGCTCTATATACCAAATCGAAGACAATTTAGTATAGATTTCAAAGACAAGATTAACATTAAGATTTAGGGTCAAATACCCACTCAAATGTAAAACAGGCTAAAATGATGTTTCGAAAGTCCACATCAAAAGGACATCATTTTTAAATTTTGATCACACCAATGTGATTGGGGCTCAACGAAGGTCACACAAATGACATCAATTTTATAAAAATGAAACTTTTACAACGTCTCATTTTCGAAGGTTTTCAAAGGAACTGAAAAACACCCAATAACGGTACCCAAATCACAATAGATACTAAAAGAGGCTTAAACTAACTAGGAGAAGACAAGGAAATCATGATTACCTTGAAGAAACCAAGAAAGGAAGATTGGAGGCTCCGTTCTCTACCGAATCCTCAAGTTGAGTTTTGAAAATTCTGCTCCGATTAAAGTGTTCATCTTCGTGTGATGGTCAGCAAGTAGCGGTGGCTCATGGCAGTCACCAAAGATTGTGGGTGGTGGAAGAGGAATTCTAGGGCTTGGGTGAGAGTTTATGATGTATGTCTAAACTCATTAGGCATGAATTTCCCAAATCTACCTTGCAATGAAACCCAATCTTCAAGCAACTTTCAAGAACACACAAGCTGTCCAAGCTTTCACGAAAATGTATGGCTAAAAGCTTTCTTTAATGGCAGCAATGGAAGATGGAATAGAGGTTAGGGATGAAGATGGAAGACACCATGGAGAATCTTTCCAATAAGTCTAGGAAGAATCACCATAATAGCATTGAGAAGTCAATGATAAGACTCAAGAAGTTCTTGCACAAGAACAAGAGAGAAAATCTCACACAAATTTCAGATTTGTATTAATGAACCAAAGTTAGTTATATTCGGTTTGTGGACAGCTTATATAGGCCACGAAATTACACATCAAATGCAAGGGAAATGCAAACTCAAATAAAGCTTGTGGTGGAAGCTTCTCCTAAGTGATCCTTGGTTGTCCCAAACTCCCTTGGCTATCCTAATTTGGTGGAAGGTGCAGTATTTTTAGCTTCTAAGTGCAGACAACTAATTTACTAAGTTGCTACACAAATGACACACAAGTGCACCTACACCTCTTTACACTATTGCACTAAAAAGCCTTTTTATTGTTTCTACTTTTGCTTCTAACAAGTGCTGAATTTAATTGGAATTAAATTGAACTTGAGACATTAAAATCCAGCCCTTGTTATCCTTAAGTTGGTGTGCTTCATCTTGCTTGTCCAAATTAGCCTTGATGTGGTCTTGAAGGGCTTGAGTTCTAGCTTTAAAGCTCACCAAAGGAAGTGTTCAAGTTCTCATTCTAGATCTTTACCTTGCAATGAACCTCCATTAGTTTAGAGAGAGAGAGAGAGGTGAAAAATGTGTTTTCTTCACTGTTGGACGTAATTATAAGCTGAAGTTCTCGCTCAGTGCGCTCGTCTCGCTCAGTGCAATTCCCTATATGTTTGGAATTGCGCTTAATGCGACATCCAAAGTTGTTATGGTCCAAATCCCAACGGTCAAAATATGAAAAGATGGGTTGTAAACCTGCTGCCAAAATGTGAAGGCGATCCAACGGTTAACGAATTAAAGATTGTGGTTTTACCGAAATAGATTTTGGGTCAAACTATAAATCACACATTTCAACATAAATCAAACAAACTCCACATAACTTAACATCCACACCAAGCAATTACACAAGGATAATTTATACAACAATTCAACTAATCTAAAATAATCAAATAATGAAATAACACAATAAATACATCAAACATTTATTTCCAATTATCGAAATTTCAGGGTGTTACAACTCTCCCACCCTTTTAGAAATTTCGTTCCCAAAATTTACCTGACTCAAACAAGGCTGGGTAGGCTTCTCACATCTGACTCTTTAGTTCCCATGTAGCATCCTCTTCTGATCTACCTCCCTAGACCACCTTGACCAACAAAATCTTTTTTCGTCTTAAGTGCTTTGTTCGTCGTTCCTCGATCCTCAAAGGTAATGTTTCATATGTCAACTTTTCCTTTACTTGAACGTCATCTAATTCGACCACATGAGACACATGAAAGAGATTGTGGAGGTTAGAAAGGGATGGGGGTAATGCAATTTGATATGCCACAGGGCCGACTCATTTGATAATTTGGAAGGGACCAATAAAACGAGGTGTGAATTTTCGGGATTTCAAAGCTCGACCAACTCCAGTCCACGGAGTGACTCTCAATAATACATGATCACCAACCTTAAATTCCAAGTCTTTCCTCCTTTTGTATTGATAACTCTTCTGCCTACTCTGAGCAGTTCTCATTCTCTCTTGGATCAACTTAACATTATCAGTGGTTTGTTGTACCATTTCAGGTCCTAAAGTGAGGTTCTCTCCGGGTTCTAGCCAACATAAGGGTGTCCTACACCTTCTACCATACAGAGCTTCGTAGGGAGCCATGCCAATGGTAGAATGAAAACTACTGTTATAGGTGAACTCTATCAACGGCAGAAAACTCTTACAACCACCCTTTTGTTCGAATGCACACGCCCTCAAGAGGTCCTCTAGAGATTGAATAGTCTGTTCAGTTTGACCATCGATTTGAGGGTGATAGGCTGAACTTAGCCTAAGCTTGGTTCCCCATGCTTTGTTCAAACTCTCCAATAATCTAGAGGTGAATCTAGGATCTCTATAAGATAACATGCTAGATGGCACACCATGTAATCTGACAATCTCACTAAGATACAGGGAGGTCAACTTCTCTCAGGAAAACCTGATATTGATGGGGATAAAGTGAGTAGATTTGGTTAATCTGTCAACAATAACCCAGATAGAATCTAAACCTCTCGGGATTCTACGTATCCTACAACAAAATCCATGGAAATATTGTCCCACTTCCACCAGGGTATCTCCAAGGGTTTCAACTTACCTGAGGGTCTTTGATGTTCTATCTTGGCTTTCTGACAGACTAGACATGCATACACAAACTCACTAACCTCTCTCTTCATGTTTGGCCACTAGAACATTGTCTTGAGATCCTAATACATCTTGGTATCACCAGGGTGGATGCTCAAGTTGCTCCTATGCCCTTCCTCCAAGATCATATTCCTAAGCTCAGGTACACTGGGGACGCAAATTCTATCTCAAAGTCTCAGGACTCCATGTGATCACACGTTGAAACCACTATGTTTCCCTGACGCTATGGCTTCTAACTGAGTCCTCAGAAAAGGATAAGACTTCTAGCCTTCTCTGATCTCTCCTAGCAACTCACTAGTAGTTCTTAAAGCTCATAGTCTCACACTGTTAGGGGTAACCTCACACGCAAGGCTAAGGTCAATAAACTATTCTAAGAGATCCAACAGCAGATACATGTAGGGACTTTCTAATCAAAGCATCAACCACTACATTGGCTTTGCCGGGATGATAGCTAAGCTAAAAATCATAGTCCTTAAGAAACTCTAAACATCTCCTCTATCGCATGTTTAACTCTTTCTGACTAAACACCTCAAACTTCGAGCCGAACAGGTAATGCCTCTACATCTTAAGAGCAAAAACTATAACAACTAACTCCAGATCATGGGTAGGATAATTCCTCTCATGCGTCTTGAGTTTTCTAAAAGCATAGGCCACTACGTGGCCATTCTGCATCAACACTCCTCCCAAACCCATCTTTGATGCATCACAATACACCTCAAAAGGTTCTCTTGGATTAGGCAAAACAAACGCGGGCATAGTCGTTAGCTTTTCCTTAAGGGGTTGAAAACTATGCTCACACTGGACATCCTATACAAAAACTTGACCCTTATGAGTCAGCTTGGTCAAAGGCAATGCTAACTTGGAGAAACCTTCTATGAATCTCCGGTAATATCCCACTAAACCCAGAAAAATTCTAATCTAAAACACCGACTTAGGACTCTCCCACTTAAGAACAGCTTCTACCTTAGAAGGATCTACAATTATACCACCTTGGGATATCACATGTCCTAGAAAACTAAATTTCTCTAACCCAAACTCACACTTGGACAACTTTACATAAATATATTTGTCTTTAGGGGTTTGCAGCACAATCTTTAAGTGCTTCTCATGCTCATCTCTAGTCTTAGAGTATAGAAAAATATCATCTATGAATACTACCACAAAACTATTGAGATAGGGGTGAAAAATCCTATTCATGCAATCCATAAACACACCAGGGGCATAAGTCAACCCAAAGGGCATGAATAAATACTCGTAGTGACCATACCGGGTCCTAAAGGCATTCTTTGGAATATCCTCAGACTTCACTTGGATCTAATGGTAACCTGACCTAAGGTTTATTTTGCTAAACACACAAGCTCCTACCAACTAATCCATAAGGTCGTTTATTCTTGACAAAGGGTACTTGTTCTTAATTGTCGCTTTATTCAACTGACGGTAGTCTACACACAATCTCATGGTCCCATCTTTCTTCTTCACTAACAACACTGATGCTCCCATGGAAACACACTGGGTCTCACAAACTACTTATCCAACAACTCTTCTATCTGCTTCTCAGGCTCGACTAATTCTATAGGAGACATCCTATAACGGGCTATAGATATGGGTCCGGCACCAGGTACCAAATCTATAGAAAACTTTATCTCTCTCAGGTGGTAAACCGGATATATCCTCAGGAAACACTTTTGGAAACTCTCTAACAATAAGGGGGTCACCTATAGAAACATTGATCTCTACTTCTAGATTAGACAAGATCATGTACACTTGAGCGTTTTCTTTTAAAGATGTCACAATTTGGTTGACATAGATAAACATCTTATCCCTACTCACTTCAGAATCACCAAACACCACAGTTTTATCAAAACAGTTTAACAAGACATGGTTGGAAGATAACCAGTCCATACCTAGAATAACATCAATTTGGCTGAGAGGCAAACAAATCAGATCAACAAAGAATCTTCCACCAGAAATCTCTATAAGAAAATTCAAACACACATTAGATGTTAAAACTGAACCACTAGTTGAGGTCTCTACCACAAGATCATAACTCAAAGAAGACACAGAAAGCTTAAGTTTCTCCACACACAAGCAAGATATAAATGAATGGGTTCGACCGAAATCGAATAGCACAAGTAACGGAATCCCACTTATGAAACATTTACCTTGGATTAGATCTTTGGATTTTGAGGCTTCAGTACCATTAAGTGTAACGCCCTGAAATTTCGATAACAAAAAATAGATGTTTAGTGTATTTATTGTGTTATTCGATTATTTGATAAGTTTAGATTAGTTAAATTATTGTGTAAATTACCCTTGTGCAATTGCTTGGTGTGGATGACAAGTTATGTAGAGTTTGTTTGAGCTGCGCTGAAATTGTGTAATTTCGAGTTTGACCCAAAACCTGTTTTAGTAAAATCACCATTTTGGTTTGGTTAAGCGTTGGATCACCTTCAAATTATACACGTAGGCTCCTATCCCACATATTTAACTTTTGACCGTTGGGATTATCGAAATAACATTTGAAGAGTGAAAAATTAATTTTTCAGAGAAGCAAAAATTTTAAAATTCGGTCAGCTCGCCTAGGCGAATTGTGGCAGGAATTTTGGCTCGCCTGGGTGAGTCAAGTTGGTTTTAAATACATGCACTAGTGTGAAAATCACGATATTGGAGCCTTCTTATTCCCTAAATAGTAGCCAAGTCCCCCACCCTCCTCCTCCACCAGCCACGGCCACCGGTGACCACCACGAGCCATCACCACTTGCTGTTGGAACACTTTAATCAGAGCGGAATCCTCAAAACTCGACTCGAGGATTCGGTAGAGAATGGAGCCTCCAAATCCTTCTCTCTTGGTTTCCTTGAGGTAATCTTGATTTCCTTTGTCTTCTCCTAGCTAGTTTAAGCTTTTCTTAGTGTCTCTTGTGTTATGAGTACCGTTATTGGGTGATTTGTACTTCCTTTGAAACCCTTTGAAAATGAAATGTTGTAGAAGTCTCATTTTTAAGAAATTAATGTCATTTATGTGATCCTTATTGAATCTCGGTCACATTGGTGTGATTTGAATTTTAAAATGATGACTTTTGATCTGGATTCCCAAAACACCATTTTAGCCTATTTTTAAATTTGAGTGGGTATTTGACCCCGAATGTTAATGTTAACCTTGTATTCAAAATCTATACTAAATTATCTTCAATTTGGTATATAGAGCTCTGCGTTTAGGCCAAAGCACGTGAACTTGAGAGATCTCAAAACGACGCTACTAGGAGCTAACAAATGGAGATAGATAAGTAAAGGGAATTTATTATTTAGTTATAGTTTTGGTACCATATTTGGGTGCCAGGGAGTCTAACTATGAGGATATCTGTCTATCCCTATTGTGTGCTGGTTTTTAAGAAGCACTATGTTTTAAACTAATGGTATGTGATATATTTATTATTGATGTATACTTGTTCCTGTTGTGTGCTCATTTTTAAGAAAAACTATATTTTTAACTAATAGGATGCGATGAATTTGTTATTGATGGATAAAACTGTGACTGATGTTGTTGTAATGATTAGATTTTTGGGAAAAGTCTTAATTACAGAGGAGACTCTGCCCAAAATTTTATAATATGTTTTCCTATTTAATTATTTATTAAATTTTAAATGGGAATAAGAATGTGTTTTCTATATTGTAGTCCTCCTCTTTAATTTAGAATTTTCCTAAAATACCAGTCTCGTGGTAATATGGATTGCAAATGAAATGAGATAATGTCTATGTGGTTGGTGATGTTTAAATGAGATAATGTTATGTGGTTGATAATGTTGAGATGACATGATGTGGATGTTGATGATGACATTAATGAGAGATGATGTTGATGTGAACAATGGTTGTATGTTGTGTATGTACACGTGGAATGCAGTGACTGTTGCGTGATTACGGCAAGTGCACCGATCGTTAACAAGTAATAAAGTGAGTAAGTGAGTTATCGTCTCCACAGGGATTGGGGTAATTTTCACAGTAAAAGAAATGTCGTGATTGAAAGTAAAACAGAAATTTACGCAAAGAGAATGTTGTTGATTGATTGGTTGTTGAATTATAAGACAGAAAGTAAACAAATGCA
>PYAF01004231.1:30837-46063 GCA_007407185.1 Glycine tomentella | reverse complement strand
TAAAATATCTAGGGATACATTGGTCATTTCCAGAATTGTTCAGGGCAAAATTGTCATTTTCACCCTAGGGACATAAACGTCATTTCTGAAATTGTTCAGGGGCGTTCTTGTCATTTTGCCCTAAATTTTCTACTGCCTTTCATTAACATTTTACTCTTAGTAATTGTCTGTAATTCCCTAAATTTTGGGGTGTTACAGTTAGAGTTTCACTATTCACAATATTCTTTTCTTACAAGTTTATAACAATCACCCTTAATCAAACCTAGATTAAGATAAGAAATCTAACTCCCTTAGACTCCTAGTGATCAAGACATAGAGAACCTGATGGAGGATCAATGCAAGCTAAAGAGCTAAGACTCAAGCACTTCAAGATTATATCCAATCTAACTTGTATCTCTTGGAAAAGCAAGAAGAAAGCCCACAAAAGTAGTGGAAACACAAAAGGAGTGTTGTCTGTTTTAACAGATTAAAAGCACCCTGTAACAGATTAAAAGCATCTTTTGATACCTGTAATCGATTAAATCAGTCTGAAAAATGCAAATAGCTCTATTTTAATCGATTACATGTCGAATTAATCGATTATTTTGTTCATATATCAGTTTCCAGGAAGGATAAGAGAAAAATAATCAATTACCAAACAAAGTAATCGATTATTTAGGTTAAATAATCGATTACATGGTCGAAATTATCGATTAAACTAGTTTTTAAGCTTTTTTGCACATGTTTGGGAAGCCAAAGGTCACTTTTGGAAAGCTTGCACTTCAAGCTTCATTTAGGCTTCATTTCAATTTTGTATTTTCTTACATTTCAGTGACATTTAGCGTAATTTCGTGGCCTATATAAAGTGCCAAAACTGAATGTAACTAACTTTTGGTTCATTAATACAATTTCTGAAAATTGTTGAGAGAGTTTCTCTCTTGTTCTTGTTCAAGAACTTCTGAGTCTTATCAATGGCTTCCCAATGCTATTGTGGTGATTCTTCCTAGGCTTATTGGAAATCATTTTCCATGGTGCCATCCATTATCTTCACTTTCATCTCTATCCTTCTTCCATCTTCCATTTCTGCAATTTAAACTTCTGAAACAGCCCCAATTCAATGAGTTCTAGAACTTATGAGTTCTTGAGGTCTGAAGCTTGAGTTCTATTGCAAGGTAGATTTAGGAAAACTTAATGGCTATGGGTTCAACTGTTCTGCATCATGTGGTATCTAGTGCCTAATCCTTGTAGAATTCTTCTTCAAGTTCAGTTTTAGATTTCTTCAAAGGTAAAATTCTGCAACTTTGAAAATCTGAAAATTCCATTTCAATTCCTTGTTCCTTGTTGATTTTCGTGTGAATCTTGGTGGGTTGGCTTTGTGAGTTGTTCTGCCACCTATCCTAGTAGTCTTATTCAAGTTCTATGTGATTTCTTGTTCTTATGTTCTTCATGTTCTTCATGTGTTCTTGATATTTTTCTGATTTTCTAGCTTTGATTCTGGTCAACTTTTGTTTGTAGTGTTTTTGTGTTGTATGACCACTTGTTTTGATTCTACTCTCATGCCTAAACTAAATTGAGTTGTTAGAAGCAAATTTTACAATTGTTATACATCATATTTTAGTGATTCATTGAATTTCTTTAGGAATTTTTGAACTTGTGCAAAGAAAAACAATACAAAAGCAAAAAGAAAAATACATGAAGTAGTATCATATTGGTATAGCCAAATACATTAGTGAGTAGTGGCTGGAAAAAGTAAAAGAAAAACAGAATTTAGAAGCAAATTACAAAATTACAAGTTCTAAAATTTCCTTTGAACATCAAAATCAAGTGAACTTGTATAACATGCAAATTTGATGAAATTTGACTTCTAGCAATTGAATTTACTTGGCATATCCTCCTTGTGAAGTTTAGTACAACCATAGTATTCCTTAAGCTGTCTCATTAAATTCCAAATTAAGTTGTGCTTTTCTAAATTTTGCTTTGTCGCTTGTCTCTTAAAATTTCCAAGGTTTTGTCTTAGAGTTTTCTTGTTCTTTGGACTCTTGAGTCTAGCATAGAATCATTTCCTATTTCACTATAGTAAAGAAGCTTGATTTGATTAGAAGTTTTTGCTTAAGAACTATAGAGAGGAATACGAGTGGAAAAAAGCAAGAGAGAACATTATAGAAAAAGCCTAGAAAGTGTGCAAACACGAGTGAGAGTGGTAAACACTTAGAGAGGGGTGAGAATTTCTTTATATACTTGTGTTTTGCTAACCATTTCTTTTGAAGGATGAGCTCAAGTGGAGGAGAAGCTTTGTCACCTAAGACCTCTAGGTTGATGAAAGCCATGAAAAAACAAATGAAAGACTTGAAAAAAGATTTGCAAACCGAAATGGATGCCAAAATTGAAGGGATACAAAGAAGGAATAGTCCAAATGGTAGTGTGGATGGAGAGGCTCATAGTAGTAGGAGGGTGAGTGAATATGCTTCCTCTCATGGAGGAAACTATTATGATGAGAGGAGTGAGAGGGAGGATTGGAGAGAAAATAATAGAAGAGAAAATCATAGGAGACACAATCCTAGGAGGCAAAATAGAGATGATGAAGATAGGAGGGTGAAAAGAGAAGAGAGAGATGGGAGAAATGAAGGATTGAATGGAGTAAAAATAAAAATTCCAAAATTCCTTGGCAATAATGATCCGGAAGAATATTTTGAGTGGGAGATGAAAGTAGAACAAATTTTCTCATGCCAACATTTTGAGGAAGAAAAGAAAGTTACTCTAACAACTCTAGAATTTAGTAGCTATGCTTTGATATGGTGGAACCAAATTCAAATGGATAGTGAGAGGGAGGAGAAAAAGAGTAAATTCTTGGGATGACTTGAAGGCATGCTTGAGAGGAAGATTTGTTCCAACTTATTATGCACGAGAAGTCCATAATAAGCTTCAAAGACATTTCCAAGGTTACAAGAGTGTTGATGAATATTATAAGGAAATTGAATTGATGATGATAAGGGCTGACATTGTGGAGGTTCAAGAAGCAACAATGGCTAGGTCCCTTCATGGCTTGAGTAGGGAAATTCAAGATGTGATGGAGCTACATTCATATGCAACAATTAAGGAGCTAGTCCATAAAGCTCAAAGGGTGGAACAACAACTTAAGATGAGAAAAGCTTCCAAATCCTCAGAAGGAGTTGCAACTTCAAGCTGGAAGGACAAGCCAAAAAGGAAGGTTTCTCCTAAGAAAAATAAAGAAGTTAAGGTGGAGAGCCCAAGAAAAAAAAATGGTGGAGCCAACTCCAAAAGGATTAAGCAATATCAAGTGTTTTAAGTGTCTTGGCAAGAGACACATTGCTTCCCAATGTCCCAACAAGAAAACTATGATTTTTCTTAAGGATGGGTGCATAAGAAGTTAGTCTTCAAGTAACTCAAATAGTTCTTCAAGTGAAGAAGAAAAGGAACTCACACTAGTAGAGGCCGAAGAGGGAGATCTCTTGATGGTAAGGAGAATGTTGAGCAATTTTTGCCTAGAAAAAGAGGAGAATCAAAGAGAAAATATTTTTCACACAAGATGCTTGGTAAAAGACAAGGTATGCTCACTTGTCATTGATGGTGGGAGCTGCACCAATGTGGCTAGTACAAGAGTTATGGAGAAATTACACTTGCAAACCACAAAGCATCCAAAGCCATACAAGCTACAATGGTTTAGTGAAAGTGGAGAAGTGGTGGTAAATTCTCAAGTGCTCATTCCTTTTTCTATTAATGCTTATCATGATAATGTTCTTTGTGATATTGTTCCTATGGAGGCTGATCATATTGATGTGTTGCAAACACATCTTAGTTATTAGGCTAGTTTAGGTCATAATTTAGTTAAATAATTAGAAAAATAATTTAAAATTTGTTAAGTTTATCATATTATTGCTTTTAAACTCATTTCAATATCAGCTGTGTGATTTCAGGCCAAAAAAAGAGGAGTTCAAAGCAAAGAAAAGAAGAAAACAAGGTTTCAAGTCCCGCGTGGATCGCGCAGGAACTCGCGCAGATCGCGCCAGATGAAGAATAGAAGGCCTCATTCTTGAAGGTCCCACGCGATCAGCGTGGGAGTTCACGCGGTTAGCGTAAAAAGGCCGGAAGCATGGCGCCATTAGCGCCACAAAACTCAGCATTCAAGCCTTTTCCCTCGAAGAGTTCACGCGGTTAGCGTGGAGAGTCACGCGGTCAGCGCCATATATTCAAAAGTCCCGCGCGGATCGCGCGGTAAGCCGCACGAATCGCGCCGTGAAGATTCTATTTCCTTAATTAAATTATCTGTTTCGAATTTTTGCACAGAATTAGGCTTTGTTACTGTAATTAAAGGATTTTATAAATATTAAGCCTCTGAACTGAGTCTAGGCATCCATTACACATCTTGAAATACATCCAGAATAACTGAATATCATCTTTTCATCCTCTAAACCTCTGGAATTCAAGAATTAAGGCTAGGGTTTCTGCACAACTATGAATTATTCTACTGCTTTGCTGTTCTTGAGGCCTATGGTAGGCTAAATCTTGTATTGTGGGAAGGCCATGAACTGATGAGGATTCCTCTGTAAGTTGACTGGTATTGAATAATATGTTTTGATTGTTTTATTCTTTTCTGTTTTCAATTTCTATCTTATTTGAATTTGATCACTTCAATTAAGTACTTAGGGTTAGGATTCGCAATGGGAACGTTGGGGTTCTAATTTCTGACCTGTTAAGAATAACATTTATTCATCACCTAGGAATAGGGAAGCGTGAATGCAGACTTATAATATGATCTTTTAAATGCTTAAACTGATAGATTTCACTAAGGAATTAGGTTTTCGATTCAAGTTAAAGGGTTAATTCACTAAGGAATTAGGGATTAACTAATCTAGGAAAGGCTTATTCTCTGAACAATCATAACAGGAACCCATATGATATATTCTCTAAATGCTTATTTTGACAGAATCGCTAAGGGCTTAGGGTTCTCGATCGAATTAAAGGGTTGAATCGCTAGTTATCTAGGGTTTACAACTTTAGGAGAGATTTATCATGTGTGCACGTTAAATTAACAAACCAGTCAAATGAAAGAGGAGGAATCAGAAGGGATTGTGCCTGACCACAATTAATCTTCCATTGGTAATCTTCTTAATCTATTTACTGCATTTCTTTTGAGTTCTGTCTTTTTATTCAACAACCAATCAATCAACAACAACTTTCTCTTAACATTTACTATTTTTTTCTTTCAATCGCACTGATTTACTATTGCTGTGAAATCACCCCAATCCCTGTGGAGAACGATACTCACTTACCTAATCTTTATTACTTGGAAACGATCGGTGCACTTGCCGTACCCTTTTATTTCGCAACACATATCCTTCTTGGTAGAAATGGCAATATGATAGAAAAATGATACACAATGGCATGGAGAACACTTTTGAGTTTAAGAACTTAGGCAAGAAAATTATTTTGAGGCCTTTGACTCCTAGACAAGTGTGTGAGGATCAAATAAGGATGAAAGAAAGGAGAATTGAGGAGTTGAAAAAAAATACTGCACCTAAAAAAGAGAAGGAAAGTGAGATACCAAAGAGAAAAACTAGTGAGAAAAAAAGAAAGGGAAAAGAAATTGATAACAAAAGAATTCATGAGATTAAAGAGAGTTTTTTCTTGAGAGGAAATGATATCAAGAGAGTGTTATTAGCAAGACAACCTCTTCATTATATGATTTCTAACTCTCTTTGTTGACATATTGAAAAGAAAAAGAAACTATGTGTTCCTAAAAGCTTTTTGAGAGAACTTTTCATGAGGGAAACTCATGGGAACAATGGGAACAATTTCATGGGACACGTTGGTGTAGGTAAAACTTTGGCTACTTTACGTAAACAATTCTTTTGGCCAAAAATGAGGCACAATTTGCATAAGCTTGTATCTCAATATATTACTTGTCATAAAGCTAAATCTAGAATAATGCCTCATGGTTTATATACACCTTTGCTTATTCCTAACTCCCCTTGGGTTGACATTTCTAAGGATTTTGTGCTTGGTCTTCCAAGATCTAAGAGGGGAAAGGATTCTAACTTTGTTGTTGTTGATAGATTCTCAAAGAAGGCATACTTCATTCTTTGTCACAAGAGTGATGAAGGTTGTGAAGTAGACAATCTCTTCTTCAAGGAAATGGTGAAACTTCCTCCATGGAAGCAAAAGAGATATAAGCACAAGTGGAAGGATAGATTTCTTCAAGAGAATGTTGAGTTGCCAAGTGAGTATGGTGTGAATACTACTTTCAATGTTTGTGATCTTCCTTTGTATGATGTAGGTACAAGTGAGGAAGCAAACTTGAGGACAAGTTTCTCTCAAGAAGGAGGTGATGATGGAGGATCAATGCAAGCTAAGGAGCTAGGACTCAAGCACTTCAAGATTATATCCAATCTAACTTGTATCTCTTGGAAAAGTAAGAAGAAAGCCCACAAAAGTAGTGGAAACACAAAAGGAGTGTTGTATGTTTTAACAGATTAAAAGCACCCTGTAACATATTAAAAGCATCTTTTGATACCTGTAATCAATTAAATGAGTCTGAAAAATGCAAATAGCTCTGTTTTAATCAATTACATGTCGAATTAATCGATTATTTTGTTCATATATCAGTTTCCAGGAAGGATAAAAGCAAAATAATCGATTACCAAACCAAGTAATCAATTATTTAGGTTAAATAATCGATTACATGGTCGAAATAATCGATTAAACCAGTTTTTAAGCTTTTCTGCACATGTTTGGGAAGCCAAAGGTCACTTTGCACTTCAAGCTTCATTTAGGCTTCATTTCAATTTGTATTTTCTTAATTTCAGTGACATTTAGCTTGCAATTTTGTGGCTTATATAAAGTGTCAAAACTGAATGTAACTAACTTTTGGTTCATTAATACAATTTCTGAAAATTGTTGTGAGAGTTTCTCTATTGTTCTTGTTCAAGAACTTCTGAGTCTTATCAATGGCTTCCCAATGCTATTGTGGTGATTCTTCCTAGGCTTATTGGAAATCCTTTTCCATGGTGCCATCCATTATCTTCACTTTCATCCCTATCCTTCTTCCATCTTCCATTTCTGCAATTTAAACTTCTGAAACAACCCTAATTCAATGAGTTCTGGAACTTATGAGTTCTTGAGGTCTGCGCTTGAGTTCTATTGCAAGGTAGATTTGGAAAAACTTAATGGCTATGGGTTCAGCTGTTCTGCATCAGAACCCCCTCTCTACTCTTCCCTCTAGAGAAACCTACTCTAGACAAGCCTTAAGAAATCTGTTGTAATAGTTACAAACTAACTGAAATTCTAAAACGAATTACAAACAATGTTTAATGGAGAGAGACAACCTGATGATCCAATGTATATGAATGCATATGATTTACCAATCTAGATCCAGGTTGAATGAAAACAAATTTTAGAGCAATCTCTTCAAGAACTTCTTTAGTATCTTGCCCAAGAAGAAATCGTTCAAAGTAACATGAACATTTAGAATTTGTAGGGCAAAAGCTCAGTAGCCCAAAGTATCTCTTCACTCTTCAGAAAGATTTTGAAATATATGAAATTTCGTTGTGTAATGATCTGTTTATTTCAAAAGACCTAGCAGCTATTTATAGAAAAATGTTGTAACTGAAAGTAATCAATTAAATCGATTAATTTCACTTATGTAATCGATTAATAACATATTTAATCGATTAAACTGTTCTTGAAATTTCTAGAAAAGATACATGAGCAAAGTAATCGCTTAATTCACCATGTAATCGAATATCACAAGAAGTCTTGTTTCAAAAATGTGTCAACTAATCGATTACCACTAAATCATAATTAATTATCACATTAAGACTTCTTTTGTGATTGTGTAGTGTAATCGATTACGACATAGCTATAATCGATTAAAGTGTTCATCAGAGCTTAAGTTATAGATTACCATAAGCTGGTAATCGATTAAAGCAGTGCGAAATAGTTTTTTCAAAACCTAAGCTTTGAACACTTGGCTTTTATGAAATCATGAAAATTTAAAGCCTTTTTCAGAAAACATGTTCTTTCATGAAAACCAGGAATGCAAGCCAATGAATGATGTTTATGCAATATAATGGAATGACATGTAAAGATTACATATGTCATTCAATTGAATGACATGTAAAAGCTAAAACTTATCCAAGACTAAGAGCCTCAGCATCTTGATTCTCTTAAAGCTCCTCCTGTATCTAACAATCTCCCCCTTTTTGACTTTGATCATGCCAAACTTTAATTGAACATCTTTATCCATTGTGTTCTCTTAGGAGAAGATTTCCAGGAGCTTATATTTGATATCTGAAATAGATTCAGCTTCTTGCCAAGAACAAATGTCAAGTATACTTTGCATAAACAATTTACATTCACAAGTATTTAGATTGCTTCCTCTATCTTAAGTAATTTCTCATCAGTTTAGATAAAGAGCAATTCTTAATCAGAGTAATCAGAGCAAAGGTTTATCATTTTTCTCATTTAATCATTCTTCATTTTTCTTTCCTCTTTTATTTCTCCCTCTTTTAATTACACATCATATATATGCTTATTTTTCTCCCCCTTTTGGCTTATCAAAGACAAAATGATCCAGTTATAAAGAGATAAGAAAGGAAGATGTAAACAACATAAAACAAAATTTTATTCCTTAGCAAGGTGTAGTACAAAAAAACATGAAAGTAAAGCAACCAAGATAATAACTAAGAATGAGAAAGTAGAAGCAACACAACCAAAAGTAAGACATTACATCCACCAATTTAGAGATTATCAAAATCCTTAAGAGCCATCCTAGTCTCTATCATCCCTAGTCTAGTGGTAATATCCTCCAAGGAAGAATGAACATCAGCTGAATGTTCATGATACAGAGCTATCATTGCATCCATCCTTTGAATCATTAGAGATTCAAAAGGAGTCCACTGTTATTCAGTAGGACCAGCTTCAGCATCCTCTTCCTCTTCAGCTCCTTGTCCTTCATCAGCTCCTTGTCCTCTTCAGCTCCTCTTCAGAATCTTTTGAATTCCTAGCATGTTCTTAAGATCATAGAATCTATCTCGAGAAAGAGGTTTAGTAAAAATATCAGCAAATTGATTATTTGTGTCAACAAACTCAATTGAACAATCACCCTTTGGACGAACCGCCTTTTCACTACGATATCACTAACTCTAGATCATGCAATTTCAATTTTTAATGAAAACTCAATTAATTTGATTATGAAAATGGTAGTAAATTTTTTCGCGATAATGCAATTATTATACACACGATACAATTACAAAATTGAATACACATGTATGAATATATTGAACCAGTACATATCATTTACATATCAAAACTTAATTTGGTTTTACATATATTTACACCTGGAACCTCACATGACCAACAAAAAGAATCGAAGAACTAACTAAGAAAGAGTTGATTAACAAAATGCAACTCTTTCCCAAAAAGAATTCCAACGTCATCACGTCGGCTTGGCGGCTCCAACAAAAAGAATCTCCCTCCAAGGTCTCCTACTGCTGCTCATCTGCTCCCACGAACGAAAGTCCGCGATCGTCACAGGTACCAACCACACGGTACAAAAATTGCAAGGGTGAGTTTATTATACATAACCAGCAAGCATCGGATAACAACAATTGGAAAGGAAACAACATTAACAACCACAATCTTTACCAAAAATCCATCAGTCCAATACACACCCGACAAACCAATCATTTAGTTCATTTCACAACTCAAACAATCATACTTAGAATGATGCATGCACCGGACTCATCTATCAACATGCAATGTGGTATCATATCCCGAAAATAGCCTCTCACAGGAAAAATGATTCACCACCTATCAGGGCCACCCTATCGTGCACTGGTTATTCCCCCACCCAGTGATCAGCCGGCATCGCTAGGGAATTCCAAACCTGATAACCCCTTAGTACCTACATTTTAAGCCCATCGAAACCCACAGGTACGAACGTACCTTTATTTTATTTCCATTTATGCACATGAAGTATGAAACATAGGCATCATCAATGTATGACCATGGCCAGGAACAAGTCCTTCCCCGCAAGGATGACCAGTCATACACCCCCCATGTACATACATAACACACCAATGTGGGCTCACCGATGCACTGACCGTGACTAGGAACAAATCCTTCCCTGCAAGGATAAAAATAAACGGTCACTGCACCCCACGTGTATATACAGAGCATACAACCATGGCACCATCAATGTATGACCATGGCCAGGAACAAATCCTTCCCTGCAAGGATGACCAGTCATACACCCCATAGGTATCCATGTATATCCACATCACATAATGACAACCATGTGCACCATCAATGCATGATCATGGCCAGGAACAAATCCTTCCCCGCAAGGATGACCAATCATGCACCCCCTATGGGTATCAATGTACATACACATCACCTCATCTCGATATCATCATCATATATCAAATTCATCTTATTTCAACATTATCCTCATAAACATCAATTTCATCTCATTTCAACATCAACATTCATTTCATCATCATCTCATTTAAACATTATAAATCATATCATCATTATGTCATTTATACATCATCAAACACATCATCATTATCTCATTCAATCATCACCAACACATCGATAACATCTCATTTCAACATTATCAATGACATCAATATCACCTCATTCATCGACAATCCATATTACCACGAGACTGGTATTTTAGGAAAATTCTAAATTAAAGAGGAGGACTGCAATATAGAAAACACAATCTTATCCTCATTTAAAAATTTAATAAAGAATTAGATAGGTAAACATATTATAAAATTTTAGGCAGAGTCTCCTCTGTAATTAAGACTTTTCCCAAAAATCCAATCAATTACAACAACAACATCATTCACAGTTTTATCCATTAATAACAAATTCATCGCATCCCATTAGGAACAAGCATACATCAATGATAGATTAGTTTAAAACATAACTTTTCTTGAAAACTAGCACATAACAGGGACAGGCAGATATCCTCATAGTTGGACTCCCTGGCCCCAAACTATGGTACCAAAATTATAACTAAATAATAAACTCCCCTTACCTATCTATATTTCTCTGTTAACTCCTTGAAACGTCGTTTTGGGATCTCTCAAGTTCATGTGCTTTGGCCCAAATGCAGAGCTCTATATACCAAATTGAAGATGATTTAGTATAGATTTCCAAGGTAAGATCAATATTAACATTTGGGGTCAAATACCCACTCAAATCAAAAAGTGGCCAAAAGGGTGTTTTGGGAGTTCACATCAAAAGACATCATTTTGAAATTTCAATCACACCAATGTGACTGGGGTTCAATAAGGATCACAGAAATGACATCAATTTCATAAAAAGGAGACTTTTACAACATCTCATTTTCAATGTGTTTTCCAAGGATATGTAAAACTCTCAACAACGATACCCAAAACACATGAGACACTAAGAGAAGCTTAAACTAGCTAGGAGAAGACAAAGGAAACCAAGATTACCTCAAGGAAACCAAGAAAGAAGGGTTTGGAAGCTCTATTCTCTATTGAAACTTCGAGAAGAGTTTCGAAGATTCCGTTCCGATTAAAGTGTTCCTCTCCGTGCCAGGGTCTCGTGGCAAGCAACGGTGGCCCGTGGTGGTCACCGGTGGTCTTGGGTGGTGGAAGATGATGGTGGGAGGAAGGGTGGCTGTTGGGAGGAAGAAGGAGGCTAATTTTTGTGATTTTGGATGCTGCTACACTATTTAACGCTGACTTGAGTCGCCCAGGCGAGCCAAAAAGCCTACGAAAATTCGCCTGGGCAAGCTGGACAAATTTTAAAATTTCTGGTTCAGTGACAAATTAATTTCTCACGCTTCAAATGTTATTTTGTCAAACCCAATAGTCAAACGTTTTATATGTGGGTTAGAAACCCACCTTTAAAGTATGAAGGCGATCCAACGGCTAACCAATCCAGAATGGTGATTTTACTAAAACAGGTTTCGGGTCAAACTCGGGATCATTCAATTACAATGCATCTCAAACAAACTCTACATAACTTGACATCTACACCAAGCAATTGCACGTGGATAATTCATATAACATTTCAAATAATCTAAACTAATCAAATAATCAAATAACACAAGAAATACATCAAACATCTATTTTCAATTATCGAAATTTCAGGGTGTTACAGATAGCACTTGTGTTGTCATATAACAAAGGAATTTCTTTCAATTCTACACCCAAGTCTTGTAACTGTTGCTTTAGCCACAAGCTTTGAGCACAACAACTCCCAGCAGCTATATACTCAGCTTCAGCAGTGGATAGAGCAACACAAGCTTGTTTCTTGCAATGTCAAGAGATTAGTGAGCTTCCCAATAAGTGGCATGTTCCATTAGTGCTTTTCCTTTCTAATTTGCATCATGTAAAATCAGAATCTGAGTATCCAATTAAATTTAGTAATGCACCTTTGGGATACCATAGAACAACTCTTAGAGTTGATTTAAGGTATTTGATGATTCTCTTGACTGTTGTGAGGTGCGATTCTTTAGGATTAGCTTGATATATTGCACACAAGCACACACCCAACATTATATTTGGTCTACTTGTAGTCAAGTACAATAGTGATCCAATCATCCCTCTATATTTTGACTCATCCACCTTCTTGCTTTTCTCCATGTCAAATTTCTTGATCAATTCATTGCAGTACTTTGTTTGGCTGAGAAATGTCACATTCTTCATTTGCTTCACTTGAATTCTAAGAAATAATGTTAATTCTCTCATCATAAAAATTTTAAATTCACTCTGCATAGAGATTGAGAATTCTCTACACAAGAATTGGTTAGTTGAACCAAAAAATATCATCAACATATAGTTGAACCAATAAGATATCATTGACAAATTTCTTGATGAACAATGTTTTATCTGTAACGCCTAGCCACTTGCAGGATCAACGACTGTCCCTACATACCAGCACAAGACTTTTCAGTGTGCTTTGTCCTCACTCACACACTTCCTGAGAAACTCTCCAAGTCAAGCACGCTTAACTGTGGAATTCTTATGTTATGGGCTACCGAAAAGTAGATGCACCTTATTGGTATAGGTAGTACCTATTAAATCCTTTAAGTTATCCTCAACTGTACAGTCCCATACCTGCACAGCCTCTGGATCCCTCTCGTTCGGGTGTGTATTTAATTCATTCATGTACCCTTCCCGCTGGAAGCCTGCCAGGAGCCGCTCCTTGTCCGTGCCTCACTGCACCGGCGATCACTCCCCGCCCTCGTCAGCGTCCGGGATGTTACATGCCCACCAGCTTCTGCCTAGTTCGTCCTCGAACCACACCGTACTGGTAGAGAGGCCTTGCTCTGATACCACTTGTAACGCCTAGCCACTTACAGGATCAACGACTGTCCCTACATACCAACACAAGACTTTTCAGTGTGCTTTGTCCTCACTCACACACTTCCTTAGAAACTTCCCAGGAGGTCACCCATCCCAAGATTGCTCCAAGTCAAGCACGCTTAACTGTGGAGTTCTTATGTTATGGGCTACCGAAAAGTAGATGCACCTTATTGGTATAGGTAGTACCTATTAAATCCTTTAAGTTATCCTCAACTGTACAGTCCCATACCTGCACAGCCTCTGGATCCCTCTCGTTCGGGTGTGTATTCGATTCATTCATGTACCCCTCCCACTCCTTGTCCGTGCCTCACTGCACCGGCGATCACTCCCCGCCCTCGTCAGCGTCCGGGATGTTACATTATCCACTTGTCCTCTTATAAAGGATTGGCTAAGCATGAAATTGCTCAATTTTTCATACCAGGACCTAGGAGCTTGCTTTAATCAATAAAGAGCTTTCTTTAGTTTAAAAACATAGGGATGGAGGTCCATTGCATGCTAAAGGTCTAGAAGGAGAGCTTGGAGCACTTCTTTTGGTGAGCTTTAAAGGACCCATGACAAGAGCTAGAACTCAAGCCCTTCAAGACGACATCAAAACTAACTTGTATCTTTTGGACAAGCATAAAGAAGCATACTAACTTAGTACAAACACAGAACAAGTCCTATTTGTTGTAATAGATTATCATTTATCTGTAATAGATTACTAAGGCACTTGTAAAATAGTTTCTGTCTGTGGTAATCGATTACCAGATAGTTGTAATCGATTACTTAAGCATTTATAATATGTAAAAACTCTATTTTAATCGATTACAAGGACAAATTAATCGATTACTTCAGCATAAAACTGCACCAGCGCGTGTTGGGACAGCCAAGAGTCACTTTATGAGAAGCTTGCACTTCAAGCTTCATTAAACTTGCATTATAAGCTTCATTTCATATACATTTAGTTTTAATTTCGTGGTTATACATGACTGCCCAAAACTGAATATAACTAACTTTGGTTCATTAATACAAATTTGAAATTTGTGTGAGAGTTTCTCTCTTGTTCTTGTGCAAGAACTTCTTGAGTCTTATCAATGGATTCTCAATGCTATTGTGGTGATTCTTCCTAGACTTATTGGAGAACTTCTTCATGGTGTCTTCCACCTTCATCCCTAACCTTCTTCCATCTTCCATTGCTGTAATTAAAAGTTTTCAACCAGCCAAGATTTCACATGAAATGCTGGACAACTTTTGTGTTCTTGAAGTTTGCTTGAAGATTGGGTTTCATTGCAAGGTAGATTTGGGAAAACTAACGGCTAATGGGTTCAGCCATACATCATGTGGTATCAAAGCCTAATCCTTGTGAAATTCTTCTTCAATTTCAGTTTTTAAAAGTTCTTCAAAGGTAAAACCCATTTTTGAAAATTAAAATCTTCTTCAATTCCTTGTGTTGTTGTTTTTTTGTGTAAATCTTGGTGGTGTTGGGCTTGTTGTGTGTTCCGCCACATAACCTAGTGCTTTTCTTCAAGTTTCATGTCTTCATGTTCTTCTTGTGTTCTTGACATTTTTCATATTTTCTAGTCTTGATTCTTGTTAATTTTGGTTAGTAGTGTTTTTTGTCTTGTATGACCACTTGTTTTGATTCTACTCTCATACCTAATTGAGTTGTTAGAAGAAAATTTTACAATTGTTATACATCATATTTTCGTGAATCATTAAATTTCTTCAAGAATTTTTGAACTTATGCAAAAGAAAAATAAAGGCTTACAAAAAAGGTTGTGAAAGAAACAAGAAAAGACAAAAGAGAAACATTTTGGTTCTGCCAAAGAAATTTTTCATTGGTGGCTGGAAAAAGTGAAGAAAAGCATAATTTAGAAGCAAATAAAAGTTACAAAAGC